>JAGXOD010000136.1:0-171739 GCA_020368025.1 Brachyhypopomus occidentalis
ATGCATTTGTAAGGTTGCAAACATGATAAAACAGCTTGTTTTCACATTCTAACACTGGTAACTAACAAAATATGTGTTTATAAGTCATTCTGCAAAAGTTGCATTTTGGCACTGAGTTTTGCTCAGAAAAACTGTTTTAGGCGCTTACAAGCCTGGAAAACGCTGTTTTGAATGCCAGAATGCAAAACTTACTACTTGCTTGGAAATGCATTTGTAACATTGCAAACATGATAAAACAGCTTGTTTTCACCTTCTAACACTGGTAACTAACAAAATATGTTTAATAAGTCATTCTGCAAAAGTTGCATTTTGACACTAAGTTTTGCTCAGAAACACTGTTTTAGGCGCTTACAAGGCTGGAAAACGTTGTTTTGAACGCCTGAATGCAAAGCTTACTACTTGCTTGGAAATGCATTTGTAACATTGCAAACATGATAAAACAGCTTGTTTTCACCTTCTAACACTGGTAACTAACAAAATATGTGTTTATAAGTCATTCTGCAAAAGTTGCATTTTGGCACTAAGTTTTGCTCAGAAACACTGTTTTAGGCGCTTACAAGGCTGGAAAATGCTGTTTTGAACGCCTGAATTCAAAGCTTACTACTTGCTTGGAAATGCATTTGTAACATTGCAAACATGATAAAACAGCTTGTTTTCACATTCTAACACTGGTAACTAACAAAATATGTGTTTATAAGTCATTCTGCAAAAGTTGCATTTTGGCACTAAGACACACTTTTTGCTCAGAAACACTGTTTTAGGCGCTTACAAGGCTGGAAAATGCTGTTTTGAACGCCTGAATTCAAAGCTTACTACTTGCTTGGAAATGCATTTGTAAGGTTGCAAACATGTTAAAACAGCTTGTTTTCACCTTCTAACACTGGTAACTAACAAAATATGTGTTTATAAGTCATTCTGCAAAAGTGGCATTTTGGCACTAAGTTTTGCTCAGAAACACTGTTTTACATTTACATTTACATTTACATTTACATTTACGGCATTTAGCAGACGCCCTTATCCAGAGCGACTTACAAAAAGTGCTTCATTATTTTACTCAGAACAAAATCTCTAGCTAGTTAGTTTAGGCTAAAATCAGGAAGAAACTTTAAGCAAAGATATTCTTAGATACAGTCAGTATGGACGCCTAGATATACTAGATATATATAAAACCCTACTTAAAAGATAAAAGCAAGAAAAGTCATTACAGTCACAAATATTTAATAAATGCTAGTGTAGTAAAATTTAATTTAAGTGCTCTTGAAACAGATGTGTCTTCAGTCTTCGCTTAAAAAACAGCAAGAGACTCTGCCATTCGGACACTCAGGGGAAGTTCGTTCCACCACTGAGGTTCCAGAACTGAAAAAAGTCTGGATGCATGTTTTTCCGCGTGTTCTGAGAGATGGTGGGTCAAGCCGAGCTGTGCTTGAAGCTCGAAGAGCTCTGGGTACAGATCGGGATTTGACCATTGCCACCATGTATGGAGGTGCTGGTCCATTCTTAGCCTTGTAGGCCAGCATCAGGGTTTTATATCTGATGCCGGTGTTCTGAAAATCTAACCTACCTGTCAAACCTTCCTACCAGTGTGTACTGCGCATCGCGGCTCACATTTACGTCACCACTCTGGTAATTGGCGACATTCCCCGAAAAAACAACCTACTTTTGGAGATTTTCTCGACGTAGACAGGTAATTTGGAGTTTATTCTGGGTTTAACGATACTTACTTATGTTAAATGTGTTTTATAAAGTCATATACATGTTACTGATCGCTTTATGGTTTCATAAGTGTGTATTTTAGTTTTTAATCGTAAAATATATAGTTTTTCTGGTCGTGGACGAGAGGTCATTTGGTTTATTCAGGGTTTAACGATACTTACTTATGTTAAATGTGTTTTAGAAAGCCAGCTACATGTTACTGATCGCTTTATGGATTCATAAATGTGCATTTTAGTTTTTAATCGTAAAATATATAACTTATTCATCATCTCAGCATACTTTTTATCAACCTGTAAGCATAGTCACGTGTTATGTGGAATGGAAAAGTGGAAGAACGTGCACACGTTTCTCACTGTAGGGTCATATCCCCTGGATTATGACAAGTCTCAGCGGCAAACTCTTCGCAGACATGCCTCTAAATTCCAGATCAAGGGTTAGTGTGTATGAATCTCTCTGTCAATATCTCACTTTTTATACATTTCACACATGTATTATGATATGTTATTTCCGAAATCATTTCAACAACCATTTTTAAATGTAACTTCAAACCCTGCACTTAGCACTACCAATACAGCCTAATAACACTATAAAACAATACTGGCATAATGGTAGGATACTCTGACAACCTAAAGAACACCCTAAAACAATACTCCCCTCATTAAATCTGGTGGTAGGGTAATTTGATAGACTACATAACACCATAAAATAATACTTCTATTTTCAGTCCAGATTTTGGTAGCTTTTGTAATAATCAAAGTTTTAATAAACTAAATTTTTAGAATACTAACTACTTTGAAAATGCTAGTACATTAATCTGCACTATAATTTAAACAAGGAAGCATGTACTTCCCCCTCGAAATACAAAACTTCTTTAATAAGTGTTCTATTCTACATTCTACATATTCTACAATAGCACTTATTAGATACATCATGTTGTTGAAATGTATATTAAATTCATACCATTGGAGGTAAACATTGGTTATATGCTTCAAATCTTTACCAGCCCTAATAATCTTATAATAATGTGGTTTCATTAGATGGAGAACTCTTCTTTGGCAGCAACCGAAGAGTTATTAAAAACATGGAAGAAGCCATGTTGTTATTTAAAGAATTTCATTCCTCTCCCATCGGTGGGCATTCGGGAATAAGGAAAACCCGGGAAGCCATATGCTCAAGATTTTACTGGCATGGAATGACCATCGACATACAAAATTGGGTATGAGTTTTTGTTACTGGTACTGTTTTGTACATTTTAGTTGTTTTTTGCAATTGCTGTTATTAAATAAATGCAAACTAATTTGTCTTAAAGGTTTTGGAATGTGATCAGTGCCAGAAAGTGGGCAAACCTTTGATTGCTCCACAGCCACTGGAGTGCATTAAGGTAAATGTTTGCAGTAACTTTTTAAAAGTAAAAGTTTATTTTTAATCTTCAGACTGCCAATACATAAATTCTCTTTTATTCAAAGGTTTCTGCGGTCTGGGAGCTTGTTGGGATAGACCTGACTGGTCCACTCCCGATAACTGCAGATGGCTTCCATTACATCCTGACGGCAACCGATTACTTTTCAAAATGGGTAGAGGCCTTTCCTTTGAAAAGTAAATCTGCAGCTGAAGTTGGAAGGCATCTTTGTTCCATGATTTATAGACATGGATGTCCAAAACGAATCCTCTCGGATCAGGGACGGGAATTTGTGAATGAAGTAAGTGAATTTTAAAAATCCTTTATATCTCCAAATTGGAAAGCTTTATTTAGCCCTTAGATGTTTAGGGCTCATAATGGCTGTAATGAGGCAGCAAATGTAAATGGGGCGGCATGGTAGGTAGCGTCGCATTCACACAGTTCCAGTGATGGGGAGGTTTCGGGATCAAGTTTTCCTCCTGGTGACTGTGAGGTGTTTTGAGTGCTGTCCATGTGGCTTTCCTCTGGGTGCAACAGTTTCTTCCAACAGTTCAAAAACACGTTGGTATGTGGCTTGGCTTTTCAAAAAAGTGTCCTTAAGTGTGAGTGCGTGAGTTAAGTTACTGTGGGCAGGCACAGACCCACTGCCAACCCACTGCCAAATGGATAAGCACTTACAAATAATGAATGAATGATGATTTTAAATGTTAATGCTAATGGAATGTTCTTTTTCATATATACATTAGTTTACTTTACTAATTTCTTGTTTAAGCTTAACCACAGACTTTGTGAAGTGCTGCAGATTGAAAGAAGTGTGACAGCAGCCTATCATCCACAAACAAATGGCCTGGATGAAAAAACAAATGACAACATAAAGCGGTATGTTTTGTTTGTTGAAGAACCAGGGTGACTTCTAGTGTAAACACCTTGATCAGTTTTTTAATTATTAAATATATTTTGCTATATCACTGATTCAAGCCCCACTACCACCAAGTTGCCTCAGTTGGGCCTTTGACCAAGGCCCTGTATGCTTCAGTTGCTCAAAAACTGCTAAATGCTGTAAATGAAATGATTTAAGGTGTTTTTATATAGGTACATTATAACAACCATTATTATTATGCTTTATTTATTTTTACAATTTAGAGCCCTAAAAAAAAATTGGTCAACGAACAGCAGAGTGACTGGGACGTCTATCTAGATGCCACTTTGTTTTCGCTGCGCTCGAAAGTCCACACCACCACCAAGCACTCACCATTCCTTTTAATGTATGGAAGAGAAGCAGTGTTCCGTCAGAGGTTCCTGTTGATATGCCAGTAAGTGCATAATACATGTCACCTGACTACAGTTATTTACTCTTAGTTTTAATTTATTTTTGCGTATTCGACAAATTGCGCATTAGCTGTTTTTTTTTTGACCTGTTAATAAGTGTCATTCTTAACCTGTGTTAATGGAAGTGTTTCATCTTAGTTGCAAACATTACTGTGCATGTTACACATACAAGGAATTGAACTGGTGTACAGCAGTATTAACTAGTATTAATTATTAAAATAATACAAAGTAGTGATTTACAGAAATTAAATCTGTTCATATGCAATTTGGAATACCTGTGCATTTTATATATAATCCCTTATTCGTTTATATTTTGAAGATATTATATCCAGAAAATATAGTAATATATTAAGATTAAATTTGAGTAAGAGTAAAATAATAGTAATTGTACAAATGTGATTTGCAGAATTTGCGCTTGGGGTAAGTGTAAAGCATATTGCTTATGGTAAATGCTTAGTCATTACTCACTGTATATCATACTACCATACTACACCTTTAGTTTTCATTGATTTTTGAGTGGTCATACATGTCCTTGACCACTCCCAAAGGTGGTATGAATTATCAGAGTGTTTTGAGACACACTGGCTACCATTCACACCTTTACGTGACTCTGTTTATGATCGGATCACCCATGATGTATGCTTTTGTGCCATATAAGCATTATACAAAAGTCACATTCATCAATCACAGCCTACATGGAAAAAGTATAGTTTTCTATTTGTTCTATCAGGTAATGATACTCAATAATTAATTTGATTGCTGTATTTTATTTTTTTATTTTCTTGTCCCATTAACTGTTTTTCAATGTAGCTTTCCTCAGTCATTCTTCGTGACGAAGGATACAGTGAGTTTGCTGCTTTAAAAACGAAATCAATGAAGGATGTTAAAAAAACAGCAGAAGAAAATATATTTAAATCGCAAGAAAAACAGAAGGTGCCATATGCCAAAAAGACACAGAAGAAATACCAACATGTTGTTTATGATGTTGGAGATGAGGTACTTCTTCTAAACATGAGGAAGCGTGGAAGGAAAGGAGGAAGGATTGAACCAGATTTCACTGGTCCTTATGTTATCCAGGCAGTGTGTGGCAAAGTTGTCACATTGAAGAACTCTCAAGGAGTGATTTTAAAAAACAAATACAGCACTAGCCATTTAAAGCCCTATAAGAGAAGCCAAGCTGGAAGTAACAAACATAGTTCGCTATCCAGTCACCCAGTTGACAGCTGCAGCAACAGCAAAACTTTCATCTTGCCTCCTTGTTCTCCGCAATCTTCAGCCAAGGACAAGATTATAGAAGACTGGAACAAAGGTCTTCTGTCATTCAATTTTGCCCCAAAAAAGCAGAGCAGATGATTGATGTACCAGTGAAATCCACCACTGTAGATGAAAAACTGGCAATGGAGAACACATCCACTGTAAAGAGAAGCACGCTAGATGAAGGTCTTATATCTCCAAAGTTTTGACCTGTTGGTCAATTTGTTACCAGTTTGGCGTTCCACGTGAGGTCTTTCTTTGGTCATGGAGGTTTGCCCATGACACACTCTTCGTTTCGTGTTGGCTCGTTGGCCATGCCTGTCCTGTTGGTTATAAGTTCACAGTTTGACCTATAGGGTGGACAAGATAACCTATGTTAATCAAAAATATTTTAATATGTTAAGGGAATATGAATGCATCTACATGTATGATCTCCAAAAATTCTACAGCTTGTTGAGTTGTGATTAAACATTTTGGATAAAGCCAAAGTAAGTTTCCAAACCACTGAGCTGGATTCACAACTGTATGTAGTCATCTTGTGTAAACCTGTGGGTATTTACACTAATCACAATCTTATGACGTAATGCACTGTGTTCTACTTATCCTGCTAACAAGTTTGTTAAGCAAATTCTACATTAGCATATTGGTTATAATGTCCACCCCTTTTATTTTTCATTTCCATTGTTTGCATGATGCCTGTTGGGCATGTCTGTTATAGACTGTTCATTTTAAGTTGCTCTGTTGGCTCAGTCTTGTTACCAACACTTATGATGACACTGATGTTTACATATTTACTTTTCAGTATTTCGACTCTGGGCTTCAGAGGACAGTGGTCGGGTGGAAGCAGTTGTTGGGCCTTACAAGCTGTACGATTCCTCTTTTCGGACACTTCAAGGGACAGAGTGGCTGGCTGATGAAGTAAGAATTAGATATTACTGAGGATGAATAATATTAATAATCATTATTATTATTATCATTACTGTTATTATTACTGGTGTTATTTTCTATGAGGAATCAGATCTCTTGCAGTTGTGACAAGGTCTTCTAATAATACAGTGGTATGCCACCGTTTGGGCACCTCTGATCATTTTCATGATTTTCCTTTATAATAGTTGGTTGTTCAGATTAGTAAACTTCATTTCACTTCTCAAATATCACTGTGTTCGTCTGTTATATGACATATTTAATTGAAATTGCTGAACCAAATAACCAATAATTAATAAAGGAAAATCATTAAAGTTATCAGGGGTGTCCAAACGTTTGCAATACACTGTATGTTAAACAATCTTTCAAAGGATACACTTCTGTTGTATTTTATTTTACCGTCATTCACATAAAATTACAATGTTATTTGTTTCAATTATTTCAGGGAAATGCATTGTCCTACATAATAGTCACCATGATGCACCAACACCAAATTGTTTATTTATTAATACTTTCCATATGTTTATAGGTCATTGATGCATACCTACACCATCTGATAGAAGCACATAAGGCAAGCAGAATTTGCAAATGTAGCTGTCTGGAGTTAGCGTCCGTCATTCATTTAACAATATATATTTGCGTTGCTTTTGTTTTTGTTACAGAACGCCAAGTCTCAGAGAAAAAGAGGGGTTTAATGAATAACGTGCGCAAACCACACATGAGATTAAGGATATAATAACCAGTGGTTGCATATTCTTTGTTTGCAACAACAACTGGACAATTTCGACCGGTAGGGGTGTTAGTGACAGGCTTATCACCTGAGTGCAGTGGTTGCATCTTCTTTGTTTGCTGGACAATTTCGATGTGTTAGTCAGGAAAACAGTAGTTAGTTCTTTCACAATTTTGAACAATAACTAAGATTTTCTATCAAACCCATCTTGCAGATGAAGTTCCCAGTAGAAGACATTTGGTTGTGCCCTGTCAATACTGAAGCACACTGGATTCTTGTGGTGTGTTCTCACATACTTGCATTGCTAATTTATAGACATTGTAAAAATTAGTCATGTATTTTATTGTACTGCCACAATAAATTCAGTGGCAAAAAATAAGTATTGAACGCTTCAACATTTCTCAGTAAATACATTTCTGATAGGACTATTGACATGAAATCTTTGACAGATTTTGGTTACAACCCAAATAAACCACACATACCAATAAATCAAAACAAATAATTCCATTGTATGTGTCGGAGTGGAATGCCCAAGGAAAAAGTATTGAACACATCAAGAAACTGAGGAATGGAAAAACAGAAACCAGCTAAAATCTGTTAATTCAAATTAATGTGAACTGGTTTAGTCGTAATTGATGGCATATAAAAAGGTTTGTCATTACTAATGTGTCAAACTGCTGCTCCTGTTGGGCACCCCTAATTTTAAAACCTTTTTTGTCAAACAGCTATTAAAACAAAATTATTTTAAAATGCAGTTTTTACATATTTTTTAGATTATTAACATGAAGACGCACACCATCTATGTCGCTGATCCATTAGGAAAGGAAGGATTATACGAGAGACGGATTTTTGCGAAAATGGAGGTAATATAAAACAGAATTCATCCACCACTGTGAAGTTGACACCTCACGTATTCAAAAAGGCAAATTATTTTTTTTATGGTGCATAAACAGATTGGTCATGTTATTTATAAGGAGATGAGTACTACAGATTTGTTTACTCACTGACCTGTGATTGTTGTAAACTTTACGTTTTACAAATTTTATTTCACCAAGTGCTATCAAAAAAACTATTCCTATGGTACAAAAGCACAATTGCAGCACAGACAAATCATAGTATTTTTTTTCTTTTATTACAATTTTAAACACCATGGGGGTCTAGTCTCTCAGGTCATGCATCCTTGTTATAAATAAATCTACAGTGCCGAATTTTAAACCGTTTAAATGTCTTGGTAAAACAGGAATTTTTTGAAGATGATGACAAAGGCCACAACATCAAGTGGCAAACACAAAAGATGCAGCACAACACACAGTAAGATTCCACCAGCTGTGGACTTTTAGTAATGAAGGTAATTATTTTTCACAAATGTCTTCATGCCAGCGAAATTACAATTTAAATGGTTTGTTAATACACTTTATTGTAGTTTGCAGAACAGTTTCTTTTTATCGGAGAGATTTCCAGCGTGATGACGACACCCCAATATGTACGCAGTGCACGAACAGACATAGCCTGTTTGTTGCTTGAGAATAAAGGTGAGTTGTAAACTAACTTGGCATCCCACCTTGTTTTGGAAATAAGTTTGAATATAAGCTTCTAATGGATATTAATTTATTTTTTTAGGCAATGCAGAGGACTACTGCATAGTTTGCAGTATGGTAGTAGTGGATGCTGACGAGAGCATGATAGAAATGGTAAATGTGTTAGTCAGGTGGTGGTTCATATTTCAAGGATTGCGATAAAAATTGCATAAATCATTTCCTTTTTACTGTGCATTTTTCCAATTTAACATTTATGACTTATTTTTAGGTGCAGTGTGATGGGTGCAGTCGCTGGGCACATATTCAATGTGCTCAGTATATAAAGAAAAAGACACCAGCTACCTCTGCAAAAAATGTACACAAAAATGAATGTCTGTTTTTGTTTGAATTGATATTTAAAATAAATAGGTTCAATGAATTATATGTTCACTTCAATACCCTACCCACAGTACTATCACTGTACTTTCTGATAAGGTTGCACAGCATGTAAAATCATCCTACCTACATTATCACTGTCAACATGTTTGATAAGGTTGAACAGCAGGTAAAATCACCCTACCTACATTATTATCACTGTCAACACGTTCTGATAAGGTTGAACAGCAGGTAAAATCACCCTATCTACATTATTATCACTGTCAACACGTTCTGATAAGGTTGCACAGCAGGTAAAATCACCCTACCTACATTATTATCACTGTAAACACGTTCTGATAAGGTTGCACAGCAGGTAAAATCACCCTACCTACATTATTATCACTGTCAACACGTTCTGATAAGGTTGCACAGCAGGTAAAATCACCCTACCTACATTATCACTGTAAACACGTTCTGATAAGGTTGCACAGCAGGTAAAATCACCCTACCTACATTATTATCACTGTCAACACGTTCTGATAAGGTTGAACAGCAGGTAAAATCACCCTACCTACATTATTATCACTGTCAACACGTTCTGATAAGGTTGCACAGCAGGTAAAATCACCCTACCTACATTATTATCACTGTCAACACGTTCTGATAAGGTTGCACAGCAGGTAAAATCACCCTACCTACATTATCGCTGAAAGCACGTTATAATTACAGGATTTGTAAAGTAATATATAATGTATTATAATGTATATACTGTGGTTGAGCATTTCGACACGGTAGCACAAATTTACACGGTAGCACAAATCAACAGATATATCTGTAAATTCGTGCTACCGCCGTGCTCTGAAGAATGACGTGATTGTTTAGTGCGCATGCGCAGTACACCTGGTAGGACGGTTTGACCGGTAGGTTAGATTTTCAGAACACCGAGAGCGGCGCAGATCTTTGAGGCGGACACAATTGCTGAGAGAAGCGAGATTTATAATAAAAGGGCATTCTGAAGTCAGGGTCAAAAAGGCAGGCATTGGTCAGTTCATCCAGGTAGTCATCCATATTAACGAAGGCAGAACACGAAGCAGACACGGGAAGACAGAATACACAGAAACAAAACTAAACGCTACGGCAGGAACACTACAGAGGATTTAGATAAGGTAATAAGACACGAGTAGAGACAGAGTACACGAACAAGGCTGAAGACAAAATAACCGGCGACATTCCAGACATAACACAGGGTTTAAATAGACAGGACTAATACGAGACAGCTGATGGGAAATAACGAGGGGCAGGGTCACAAAACACGAGGCGGGACAACGAAACACATGGCTACCAAAACACAACAAGCACGAACGACAGGAGGAGGAGGGCAAGACGTTACACATAACTATGTATGTCTACCAGTACATCAGTTCATCTGTTAACATTTATTTGGTTATGCTCAATAGACCCAGTGTTTATAAATCTTTCTTTAAAAAGTCCAGCACCCAAACAAACTGCAGAACTCAATAGAGATTGAACAATCAACAGAAATCTCAGCTATCGCTACTAAAAACTGTCACATACTGTAGGTGTGCCAATGTTAAAATCTAAAGTCTGAACTGACATTAGGAAGTCACGCCTCATTCTGTAGTCTTCATAAAAATTCAATTGCAGAAAATATATATTTTTTTTTTTTCAAAATATGTATCATCATGTTCTGTGGAAAATTAATATGTCTGAAAACCTATATGTTTTGTTCTGTGTACATTTTTATCCTGTACATCAATGGATACTCTGAATTAGAACACCAAGATTAGCAGATTTGCCATTGGCGCTCTGTGCTCTTCACGGATGAGAGCAGGTTCACACTGAGCACATGTGACAGACGTGATGGAGTCTGGAGACTCCACAAACTTTGGGGATAGCCAGCACAACAATTGGCCTGAAAGAGAAACCACTGGTGTTCACTGACTTGTTAATGCTATAGTTACCAGTCTGAGGGTTGGTTTTCCAGCCAGAGATATAGCAGTTCTAGACTGCATTTTCCTTTCAACTGAAAGTTTTCATGCAGAATCTTTTGTAGTCTGGGATTAGACTGGGATTATCCCTGCCCCTGAATGTCTTACATTTAAATGATGCATCTTCAAAATCAACCCAGACCAAGGGACCAAAGTCACACGAAAATAAAAGGGACAGCAGTATGTTGTCAATCCAAGGATGCTGAGCCTCATCTCCAAAACTGCCAATTTTGAGTGGACAGAGTAAAATGTGAATGTTAGTGTGAATTTTAAGAGCCTTCAACCAGCTAAAACACTTTATTGGCTATTTTTGTGTGCTTTTTTCATTTTCCGTTAAACTAAAAGTTTTAGTGAAGAGTAGTTCAGTGTATTTTTGTTGGCTGTGCTTTTGCCAAATAAAAATAAACTCTGGTGTTACCTTAAAGGCTCAGCAGTCAAGCAATAAATTGTCATTCAGTTCCAAGCCTTCTGTCTCATGTTATTATTCCAAAAACTATGTTGAAAACTCACGGAATAACCAACATTTTGTGGCAGCTAATAATAAAAGCCAATAAAATTTTCATTAAAATAACAAGGAAAAAACTTTTTTTTTTTTCAATGGACAAATCTTTTATATAATCAACCGAATGTTTAATTGCAGATAATTGCTGTAATTTTACATAAATTTGTATATAATTTAAGAAAACAGAAAAATTCCATATAAATTAATACTATATTTTTTCTGTAAAAAAAATAGAAATGCATGTAACTTGTAATTATTAACATAATTCTTAAAATAACAGATATGATGTTAAATTACAAATAATGTCTTTAATTTTACAGAGTTTTGAATACACTTGGGAAAAAAAGTAAAAATACCTTTAAAATGTACAGTTATTTTCTATAAAATGAATTTTTTTTTACAGTGTAGTGATTCTATGTGTCCCTGAAGTATGAACTGAATAGGGGCGGTGTAGTGTCTTATGAAACCGCCACCCACAGGTCTGCCGTCCAGTGCTTGCATGTGCCTATTAAAGAGAAATTTATTAAAAAGTAAAAAGTAAAAAAGCATGATAGTCTCGTCTAGAACAAGAACCCTGAGGAGAGAGGGTAGTCCTATCTCCTTTATACAGTTTTATCAGGCCGAGTTATCACATGTTTACAGTATATTTGGACACAATGAGAAACTGAGGAGGGAGAATGCACAGTAGACGGTTTTCGTCTCACGTGTATTCCTCCTATATGGAGTTTTCCTGTTTTTAGCGGAAGAAACTGACGTATGAGTTGTACACAGGAACAGCTGATGGTCAGTTTCTAGCAGAGGGATGACAGCCAACATAGTGCTTTCTGTCTCTGCACATTCCTCTGACACAGGTTACAATATACAAGTACATGATTACACACTGAATCACACCATTCACAGTCCTGCTAATCAGTAGGACATGTATTAAATCATAATGTTCTTTTGTAATCTTAAATGACATAAGCAAAATGGCATAATTTCCCTGACAATCTCTAGAGTCAGAGATCTGGTTCCAAGTGCAGTTTGTGTTAGCCATTGTCCAACTCTTCATTAATTATCAGTTTCTGATCACAGGACCACTGTTTCCATTATCTGATAGTTTGTGCAGCTCTAATCTTTTACGTAACAGAAGACTGTTTACTAAGATGTACCAAACAGGTCATTTATCCTTCACAGATTAAGTTCTATTATTCTATTGTTTTCATTCCCTCAGTTGACTAGGCAATAACTTACCCTTTGAGGTTACTATGGAAACAGTCAAACTTTGCCTGAGGAGTATGAGTCAAGTGCAGGTTTCTCTGTGTACACAGATCTACTGTGTTTCAAAAATGTTGGTATAAGTTAGTTAAAGAAATTATGTTTTGAATTTACATTTGGATCTGAATTGTATATCAGCATAGCTTGGAAGCGACAAAGTAACTTACCGGAAATCTTTGGTAATTATAGAATTACAACCTGCTATGAAATTGTTAGCCTGAATGTTAGAACTTTTGAAATGTTAGTTCTTGTCTAATAGAGACTCAGGACTTTTTTTATTTCCTTTTTTACCTGAGTTAACCAGGCACTAAACCAGGGCACTAGGACATGGCACAAAATGAGGGTGAATCAGAAGCAGACAAAGAACTACATTCAACTATCATGGAAAACAACAGCACGGCAGTGAAATGGTTGGGTTTAGCCCCGCAGAAGGACACTGAACTTGGAGCTCAGGAACCAGGAGATCCTCCTGTTGCAAATGAAATAATGAGTCAGGATGGAAATCAAGGGAACTCATCTGATCAGTACCTGCAGGACATAAAGCCACCAATTATTAACATAACTCCAGGTACCATATTTTGTTATATATTAGTTGTTTAAAAAGGATATTGGAACTCTTCTCTGTAAATATGCATTTTTCATAGCTAGCCCTGTCAGAAAATAATAATTTATTATTACTTTTACATTTACATATGTATACAGTGGTCTTACTCAGAAGAATTCATGTATTCATCACTGTAATGCATTTGTGCAAACACCCATAGACACAATGTAAAAATTAAGGATGTTCAGAGATCTTGGCAATTGTCACGTTGTGAGAGATGAAGCAGGTTGCATCGAGAGGTTGCACATAAAACATGAAGACACTTACGGGATGTGGTCGGAACAAGAACTGACAAAGACGTCGTCTAACACACACTTAAATACACGAGCACAAACAAAACCCTTATACAACAGGTATTAAATACATCAGATACACTTATACAAAAGTTGCTAAATACATGAGCTACTCTTATACAACAGGTGCTAAATACATCAGCTACCCTTAACAGGTATTAAATAAGCATCTAATCTATAACCATAAGCAATATATATTTATATCCACCCTAACTTGTAATTCTAGCATTACTCCTGTTCAAATCATGTTCGTGGATTTGTAGCTAGCTAGTGCACTTTTTATACATTGCAAGTTACACTCGTTGTTTGCTGTTTCAGTGACTACAATACTACAAAAATGCTAAATCCATTGTTTTTTAAATATTGATTATTCAATTAGCTCTGGTGCAGCCATATTGTGTTTGTAACATCGGAGGCGTCATTAAAGAAGGAACGGTGGGCGAAGGTGGCAGAGGCACATCTTTACTGTCCATATTGCAGATGATACAACAGACTCGCACACTGAATAACTCTATCAGCATCTCTAAGCATGCTAACAAGCACTTGCGCAGAACAGAAGAGGCGCTAGTTGTGCGCAGTCTCTGTCTCTGATGTGTTTAGCAGAAGTCCAGGTGACAGAGCTTCATAGAAACTATAATGGGATTTTTAATCAGGGTTTTTAAGCCTTAGTTTCTTTCTAAATACATAACTAGCTACATTTAAAGAGCATTTAGCTTACCGTGAGCGACTGCCAAGTGATAAGTAAGCGATTTTATCACGGCTAAGCTAATGATGCAGCCTAATGATGCAGTATGTGTCAAAACGGCTCACCAAAATAGACAAAACATAACCTGGTAAGACAATGGGAATAACTCCTTGTTATTGCCATGATTTTTAACTACAAACTAGATTTCAAAAAGGTTGGGACACTAAACAAATTGTGAATAAAAACTGAATGCAATGATGTGGAGATGGCAAATGTCAATATCTTATTCGTAATAGAACATAGATGACAGATCAAGAGTTTAGACTGAGAGAATTTAAGGGAAAATATATTGTTTCAGAATTTCATGGCGTCAACAAATCCCCAAAAAATTGGGAGAATGCCATTTTTACCACTGTGTGGCATCCCCCTTCTTCTTACAACACTCAACAGACATCTGGGGACAGAGGAGACCAGTTTCTTAAGTTTAGAAATAGGAATGCTCTCCCATTCATGTCTAATACAGGCCTCTAACTGTTCAATCGTCTTGGGCCTTCTTTGTCGCACCTTCCTCTTTACCCGGATCCTTCTCCTATGTAGCCATGATGTTGTGATTGCTGCAGAATGTGGTCTGGCATTATCTTGTTGAAAAATGCGGGGTCTTCTCTGAAAGAGATGATGTCTAGATGGGAGCAAATGATGTTCTAGAACCTGAACATAGTTTTCTGCATTAATGGTGCCTTTCCAGACATGCAAGCTGCCCATGCCACAAGCACAAGCATGCAGCCCCATACCATCAGTGATGCAGGCTTCTGAACAGAGCGTTGAACAACTTGGGTTATCCTTGTCCTCTCTGGTCCGGATGACATGGCATCCCAGTGTTCCATAAAGAACTTCAAATCATGACTCATCTGACCACAGAACAGTCTTCCATTTTGCCACACTTTTAAATGACCCTTGGCCCAGTGCAAATGTCTGAGCTTGTGGAGCTTGCTTAGAAATGGCTTCCTCTTTGCACGGTAGAGTATCAGCTGGCAACGGCGGATGGCACGGTGGATTGTGTTCACTGACAATGCTTTCTGGAAGTATTCCTGAGCTCATTCTGTTATTTCCTTGACAGTGGCATTCCTGTTTGAGGTGCAGTGATGTTTAAGAGCCTGGAGATCACGAGCATCCAGTAGAGTTTTACGACCTTGACCCTTGTCAATCGCACAGCGATTGTTCCAGATTCTCTGAATCTTTTGATGATGTTATGCATGGTTGATGATGATAACTTAAAAGTCTTTCCCCGTTTTTTCGCTGGGTAACACCATTCTAGTATTGCTGCACTATCTTTCTGTGCAGCAATGGTGGAATTGGTGATCCTCTTACCATCTTGGCTTCTGAGAGACATTGACACTCTGAGAAGCTCTTTTTATACCCAATCATGTCAATTGACCTAATTAGCTCAATTTCCGTTTTCCACCCACTTATTGCTACTTGTCCCAACTTTTTTGGGATTTGTTGACACTGTGAAATTTTGAATGAACATATTTTTCCTTTAAAATGTTACATGTACTCAGTTTAAACTTTTGATCTGTGATTTGTGTTCTATTCTGGATAAAATATTAAGATGTTGGCACCTAGACAGTTTTTATTCACAATTTGTTTAGTGTCCCAACTTTTTTGGAATCCGGTTTGTAGAAACAAGAGTTGTGTTATACAGTATCTTATTATGTAGAATGGGACTGAATTAGTAAAGCTATTTAAATGTAGCTAGCTAGCTAAGTAATCAAGCCTGAAAGGGCGTTTCAATTTTCTCTTAGTTTTCGTTAAAATAGCTAGCTAGCTACATTTAAAGCGCTATACTCATTCAGTCCCGTTCATCCCGTTATTCATCTTTAGACATAGATCATAGCCACCAGGGTTCATAAACAGCATTATTAATTTGTTCACCCCGCAGTGTGTTAAGTAGCTGGCGCCAGGAGAACAGATTCACAACACACGTGTGTCAGGAAAAAGTTCCAAAGTTTAATAAGAAGAGGGAGAAAGAAAAGTTGTAACTGAGGGGCAGACACACAGATAAGGGAATGAACAAAATGTCAGAGTGCTCTGATTGAGCGTCACGGACAGTGAATCATAAATTCCCCTACATACAGTCTCTCTTGGCAGAATCCGAATCCCCTCGTTTGCACACACATAAAGATGCTACAGATGATATTCGCGATTTCTGCTGTTTCTAGGCATAAATAAGGGCTAATATTTAATTATCCATCACAGCAAACGGCGCACCATTACCTATATTCAAACGAAGACACACTGATTCGTGGGAGTTAAATGTTTTTAATAAAATGTAATGTACCAAAGATTGGTTGATACTGTAGCACTCTTGGGGATCGAATGCCTTTCATGCTAAGAATTACGAGAACACTTTACATACATTTTAATTCTCAGGCCTGGAGCAGTAATATACTTGCATTCCACAACCCTGCATGAATCCTAAGACCACCAAACCCCTTTATTCCAAGCCCCTTTCTTCCACTGATCATCCCATCCGCTCACCATTAAAGCTACCCGCTTCTTATTACTTGATGCCTTGCAGCATTAGTCAAAGCCTTTCCATTTACTACATTCTGTTGGGCAAAACAGACAAGTTTGTCCTTCAGTGTCATTACATTTGTATTTGTTTACTTGCAATTGCTTATTTTCTGTTAAGACAGGATGGGTCCCATATGAGTTGTAGCTGTATTTCTAATATTTGCTTCAAACTGCACACACTTTGTAGATGCACAAGTATCAGTAAGATACTGTAACGCTTGGTTAATCGGAATGAAGGGATGATTCGGGATTGCCGCAGTACAGGGAGTCAGTCAGCTCAGACACGGATTGGTGTTGACGCTCCGTGGATCATTTATTATAAAACATTATATCCCCACATCACATATACATATGCTCTATTTAACGGAAAACATTGCAGGGGTACCCTCATAGCATTACTATGAGCTATCCGTTACATCACACAGAGAGGAGCTCTCTCTCTCTCTGTCTCTCTCCTACAAAAAGGGGTATTACCCAATATATGGTTAAAGGCCCAGCCTACCAGAGTCTGTTACACTACTCATTTGTAACATCTTGTGCATAGTTGCACAGCAATCTAAGATGAAAATTATTATAATAATTTTAATGAAAGATAATAACTAAGCACATTGATGACATTTGATCTCAATTACTCATAGGTGTGAGTGGACACAGAAGAATATGGGCTCAAAAGGCTAAAGGCTGCAATCAAACAACCGTTGCCACCCTCTCCTCCCCCACAGCATTTACTACAGTGAGTGCAAACTCTTCAAGAAGTCAGTGACAATGTACCAGTAATGCTACAATTCATAATTTATAGCATTATGACAGAATTAATAAATTAACTGAATTAAATTAAAAAACAGCACATTTTCATTAATTTACAGGTGGCTGGGAAGCGCTCAATGGTGCTTACAAATGAAGCCAGGAAGGAGATGGTGAAGCAGGCCAGAGCTCTAAAAGATGAGCGCAAAGCCATGCTAGACAGCAGACACACATACCTCATTGCCAAGATTGCCAGTACACTCAACCTGGGAGAAGCAGAAGTGGAAGAGGCTCTTGTTTCTGATGATAAGGTGGGCCAAATATGATGAATCTCTGTGACACCATGGCAACTCTTTAAAAAAAAAAAAAAAAAAAAATATATATATATATATATATATATATATATATATATATATATATATATAACTTGAATTTAATGTACATTTGATAACCCTTACCGTTTTGGTCTTTCAATTATTCTGTTGGTTATTTTTAAATTATTCTATTGTTTAATTACTCTTGTTTTATTTACTTTGTTGCTGAATTGCTAGAATCTAAATGCAAATGAAATGAATGCAAAAATGAATTGATGATTATTTGTGTCTCTACAGTTTGGCATGATTGAGGATTTTTTTTCTTCCCATGGATCTAAGAAATTACTTTTCTACTATCAGGTACTGCAGCCGGCAAGGCTTAATCCTGCCAAATATTCTCAAAGAGGTCATCGGGTAATGTCTTTTCACTTTGCTTCTCAGACTCATGGGAGCACATCCTCTTGGACAGACTCTGTCAGCGGAACCTCCGGAGGGAAGAAACTGTTCATCACTACAGGCACTACAGAGGTAAAAATTTATATTTTTTATTTGTAGACACAGAATTAGAGTATTCTTCAGCACATTTAGTTTCACATAAGTTTAACCAGCACTTATTGATATTTTCTTTTACTGAAAACGGTTGTTTGAGTGAAGCCTAATTTTTCAGTGAAGTAAACTTGTTCAAAGAAAAAAATATTGCTGCCATATATGAATACCTTATTCCCTTTGAAACTTAATATGAGAATGAACACACCCTAAACATCTTAATATTTTATTTCAAATAATTTTTAATCATATTATTTATCCATTCATCAAGAAATGTTCACACGTTGTTGGTTTTACAATGCTTCAAAAATAAAAAGAGAAATTAAGTGGTTTTCTTATGACAGCAATGATAGGTTGTTATATGTCAACATATCATATTGTTGTGGGTTTGTTGCTATGGTAAAAACTGTGCCATTGCTTCCACTGATAATGAACTCAAATCCACTACAGAACCTGAATGGCGTTTGTTTGTTTTTTCTGCGGAACATGGGTAAGGCCATAACAACCTCAAATGTGTCACAGGTGAGTGGAGTCTCTTAAAGGAGTTTAATTGTTACCTCAGAGGTGTTGCATTCCATGTCATTCAGCATATTGTCTTCACTGCAGGAGGTGAATTTTGGAACACTTGACTGCATGAATGGGAACATTTTGCACAATCTAGAGAAGCTTTTCACTCAAGTCTTATATCCTGCACTGAGTTCACAAGAGGTATTATACCCATGTATTCACATACTAATGTTGTATTTTGGGTGTACAATCAATTGGAATATATGTGTACACAGTATATATAGTATATATAGTATGTAATATATAGTTTGTATATATATATGTGACGGGCAGGGAGTGCGAAATAAAAGGAAGCGATCACGCCAAGTTTAATGCATAAAGAGCGCAAACCAAAAACCGTGCACTGCTCCAAATTAAGGATACAATAACCAGCAGTCAACTGGAACAAAGACAAGACATTTATAGACAAACAAACGACCATCAGGTGAAGGGGTTGATAGGCCCCGCCCACCTAAGGGACGCACACAACGCAACAACAACAGGACAACTGCCGCTGTGAGGGAGTGCGACCGGTAGGCCCTCACCGTGACAATATATATATATATATATATATATATATATATATATATAAGCACGTAAATAGCTCGCCAAACAAAAAAAGGAAGGCGCTAGGCTCAACAATAAAGTCTCAAAGCAAGCAAATAGGAAGGTGTGTGTTATGAATAGACCACACAGAGAGGGATCCAAATGCGGAAGTACTCCGTCTTTATTTTTACAGAGATCGCTAGACAGAATCAGGCGACAACAGACACTGCTAGCAATCAGGAGTGACGAGGTGGTAGCGGGTGAGTCAAGCCGGTCGAGAGTTGTAACGGGTACGCAGAATCCGGGAGGCACAGGAGGGCTAAACAGGAGACGAGGTCTAGGGCAGAAGCAGAGGTCAGAACACGGGAGAGCAAACAGGCAGATGAAACACTCGGTATGCGGCATAGGTCGGCGATTCTTCGCAACCAGGTGTGGCAAAGTGGCAAAGGGGGTGTATATATATATATATATATATATATATATATATGAGACCAGAAGGGAGTAACAATCAGGGACAGGTGACTAGTGGGAGGAGTGGAAGGATCATGTGTTCCTCCTGACAGTGTGTCAGTAGGTGGGTAACTAAGTGTTGCTGTGGCGGTCTGTCTGGGAGTGGACGCCTCCCCTGAGCCCTGGGACTGTCCTACCATGACACATATAAGTGTAATAGAAAGTGTAATTCATTTGGCTTCATCTTGTCATGTTTCAATAGCTGCCTATTATGCTTAAAGAATTGTTAATAATCAAAGTATTCTATTTTGAATGTAAACTCTGTACAAACACCCATTATGGTAAGAGGCATTGTGCTCTAATGATATAGAACTGCTGACAGATACAGGGTCTGTATTTTTGATCCATTTACTCATTCCATATGTGGAATGAGTAAATATTTAAAATTACATAATGATACAACTTGCTTGTGTAACACGCTAGGCGTTAAGGAGCGATAAGGCAGACACAACTGCTGAGAAGAGCGAGATTTATTAAAGGGTAATCCAAACAAGCCATGGTCAAATAGGAGAGGGAGTCCGTACATGAAACATAACCACCACGAAGAGACATACTAGAACAAACAAGTACAAACTGTAACGAGACACTAAAGAGAAACATGAACTATGTACTTTAACAGGCTGTATGCACAAGCATCCAAACAATGACTGCCTAGGGAACGGAACCGGACAAGGTTAAACAGAAGACATGGACAGGACTGACAGCAGGAATGGGTCCATACATGACACACTCTTGATCAAACATGCAGGGATCCGCCGATTCAGGCTGTAGAGTGCGTGTGTCTCTCCCTCTCGTGTTGCAAGGAATACACAGCACTGAATGGTGGGACCTACAGGGCTAAATAGGCAGTGTAAATAGGAAACAGGTGCAGGTGATTATTGTTAGTATGCTGGTGACTGCGAATGTGGAAGTGAGGGCATGGCGGAGTGACGTGATTGATGTGATGAGGGTGTCTCCCCTGAGCCCTGGGCCTGGCCTGCCATGACATAGGAAAATACTGACTACATTATTCAAGATAGTGTCTTTGCTTTTTCAGAATAAATATGAAATTCACAATAAATATAAATTTCGATAATTTAATGTTTTCATTTAAGTAAATGTGCTAATGTCATTCTTTAAAACAGCAGCCTCTATCCTATTTGAGGGAAATTAGCGGCCTCTATCCTATTTGATATAGAACTGCATGTGAGTTTCGAGTGAGTTATGAATGGGTCACTCTATAGTTAGGAACGACTATACGTATGACATAACTTATGAAGAGTGCCGGGAAACACTTGTAAATTTAAGAAATCTTAAGTACGAGGTTACAAAGTACTTAGTATACGAATGTGTTGGGAAACGCACCCCAGGTCATTCAAAGGTTATTTATTATGTTCAAATATCCATGCATTTCAGAAATAAGACAATGATACAACTGATGAATAATGAAAATGTCAATTAAATCTGTGTGCTTGTTTTATGATTTGATTACATCATATGCAGCTGTAATGAATTACTATGTACTGTACGTTAGATGTTACATATGGACACATTCAACCCAGCATTATTATGATAATGGACTACCAGTGTAGAAAGATGATGCAATTCACATTGCTCGAAAATGTAATCCAGCACTGTTCCAGTTTACATATGAAAGGGCCTTCCATTTATTGAATTCACTTTCTTTTCCAGGATTGGGGGATCATGAAAGAGGGTCAGAAGAACTATAATGTTCAGGACTTCCTGACCTCTGTGAATACATTTATCTGCAGTCTGTCTTCAGCTAGGAGAAACTTGGAAGACAAGTTTCAGCTTCACACAGTGACATCTGTTCCAGATCTCAGCCACCTTCAGGAACCTTCAGATTACATAAATGCAGGTAAAAGGCTTTATTCCTATGTTATTATTTTTTAAACATAAGTAAACTTAAAGGAATTATGTATAATGAACTAAATGTAGAAGTACAAGTAATAGAAATGCATGTAACTCAGAGAAGGTTACTTTCTGTATTCTGTTGCCTGTGAGGTATTTATCAACACCACACAAAAATGATGCGTTGTACTTCCACTAATATGTGCATGTATATAACATTAAAATGAGCAGCTAGATGACATTAAAATGGTGGAAAGATTTGTAAGGACTGAATTAAAAAAACTGAGACTCAGAAATCAACTTGGTTGGAATGCCAAGGTCTCGGAAGTTGTTTCACCTGATTTCTTGCTGAAACTTATGAAACAAATGATTTGGTTTAGGGTGTTAAGGCAAAGGATAAATTGTTAATTGTTGTTTGTTTAAATTGTTTGTTACTTCAGTAAAGGCCATGTGAAAAGTCTGTGATGACAGAAGCAGAATATTTTTGCGAAACCCAAATGAATTCTCAGTTACAAATGAAAAATACATAAACTTAATTACGCATAAAAAATTAGAAAATGTCACATTCATATAAGATGTGGAGAACGAAACCAAAACACAGTGAAGGAATGATCTGAAGTAGCAGAAAGGGCTACTTCAGTAAGTGGCTTTGGCAGCAGAGCTTATGGGTTGTTGGGGAAATACATCATAAAGGTCCTTTAAAAGATCAGAAAGGAATCTGATGTCTCAAATATGTGGAGGACTATATAGGTGACTGGATTGTTGTCATATCATTGTCATATCTAGAATGGTAGATACGGAACCAATTGCACTGAATATGCATTAATTGTGCTAGTGCGGCTGGATATTGTAACGTTTGTTCAGGGACAGCAGGAGACAGGGGTTGAGGGCAAAAGGATTTATTATCCATACTAAAACAGCAACAAAAATACTCAGGCTTATCGGCAATGCAAAAACAAAAGATTAATAACGAGGAATGCAGACGGATCACCAGCGTAGTAGCACACGTAGACGTCTAGTGCCAGTACTCAGACGTAGGCTCAAAGAATGCGCAGCACTGGATGGCGTAACCTGTGGGCTTAAATGTGCGACAGGTAACGAGTGACAGGTGCTAGTAGTGTGGTGATTGAGAAAGAGGGAGTGGTGCGTTGCTAGGGGGCGTGTGAGCAACGTTACCATGGCTGCGCGTCCACACACGCGCCCTCTGGTGGCCTCTCCTCCTAGATATGGCATTCATTCATTCATTCATTATCCGTACCGCTTATTCCCACTAGTCGGGGTCACGGGGGGGCTGGAGCCAATCCCAGCATCTCCGGGCGAAGGCAGGGTACACCATGGGCAGTTCGCCAGTCCACCACATGGCCAACACGCACACACACACTCACGGGCAATCTAGAGTGACCAATCAACCTAGGATGCATGTCTTTGGACTGTGGGAGGAAACCGGAGTACCCGGAGAAAACCCACGCAGGCACAGGGAGAACATGCAAACTCCACACAGAGCAGCCCAGACCGAGAATCGAACCCAGTCGAACCCGCCTTGCCGTGAGGCGACAGTGCTAACCACCACACCACCATGCCACCCTACAGATATGGCATTAATCACTAGTATAAATAGTATTGGTGTTGTACTGGTAAAACCCATGCTGAACTGGCAGCACTAAGTATGCATTAACAGTAATAGTGGAGTGGAGTAGTACTGTTACAGGATCTCTGTGTCAGTGAATGTGTCTGTGTAATGGGGTTGAGGAATGCGCAAGAAACCTTACAATAACGTCTGGGGCACCATAAGGGTCCAAAACACAGTCACACTTGACAAAAACGAATGTCCACCGATTCAGGGCTGAAGGAGTCAGTCTCTCTTATTCGTGGGGCAAGGAATACTGAGCACTAAATGATGTGACCTGCAGGGCTAAATAGGAGGTGAACAAAGCAGGAACAGGTGCTGGTGATGATTATCAATAATTGGGTGACTGTGAACGCGTAAGTGAGGGCGTGGTGGAGTGACGTGATTGGCGGGAAAGGGGTGTCTCCCCTGAGCCCTGGGACCAGCCTGCTGTGACAGACAGGAGGAGCCTACATGAACACAAAACCAAGAAGGCGGAACGAGACATGATTGGCTGGAGACTGTGCACCTTCCACATTAAATTATATTCTTTGGATTTATGTTACCATTGTCCAAAATTAAATCACATTGATGTGAAAAACGCACATTATAGTAAAAAGTTAAATCACAGGAACCCTGATGACTGATGAAGAAACTCTTAAAAATGTTAATTAAAGACCAATTAAAAATGATTTCTGTGTGAAATAATGCAGCATTTAGTGCTGGTGTTAATGGATGACTTGTCCTTTTTAATTTTTGAAATTTTCCTGGTGGGGTTTTATTCAGACATTTCTAGTGACACTCCTGCTCTCAGTCTGAGTGTTTTGATGTTGCAGCATCAAGTGTTATTCACGAAGATGACGAATAGAGAGTGTGGTTGTAACGGTTGACGGTGGACAGCAGGAGGCGAGGGTTGTGAGCTCAGTTCTTTATTGCTCATATTTAACAGAAATACTCAGGCAATGAAGAAAACTTAAATATAATGATCCTTTTAGGGACGTAGGTCCGAAGGTTCCAGTGATGCTCGTTAAAGATATGACTCTCGTAGTCTTCCAGGACAGTGGCGTCTTCGACAAGCTTCTTTAATGTGCAGCACTGGACGGCGAGACCTGCAGGCTTAAATACATAGTGAGGGAAAGTGCACAGGTGCTAGTACTCCGTTGATTGAGACCGGGGTAGTGCTATGAAATGAGGGGGTGTGCGCCGAACTAATAAAGGGGTGTGTCTGGTGCTCCGTGCACGAGTGGGTGCCCTCTGGTGGCCTCCCTGCCATGCCACCGTGACAGTGGTCAGCCTTGCCTTTTCCGAATTGTAGTGAAAAACATGGTGATTTTAAGTTATAACTGTAGCCACTGGTGAATTATATAGCGAATTATATAGTGCCCTCACCTATTGATTGAATGTTTCTCCAAATCCATTTTGTTTGTAATGTAGTGAAAAGAAAAAAAACAACTGATCAAATGTCCTCAAATGTCTTCTCAGTGTCTAGTGATACTGTATTAATTTCTGTATTTAGAGTAGTAACATGTTTTTGTCTTATTAAAGGAAGCCATTCTTACAACACATGCAGATTAGTACAATGTGTTTTCAGTCCTGCTGGGATGTTTCAGTCCTGTTGGCTAGTTAGGGTTTGACCAATATCAGATGTGTCTCAAGTAGACAAAGCATTTTGAAGCCATTTTGGTGTCTTATGGCTTTCTCATCCCTAGCAAATAATTCTGAGCTGGTGGAGGGTTTCGAATTTGTGCTTTCGCACTGGGCCAAACAGATAGAGCAGGTGCTTACTGAGAGTGAACAGATGAGGAAAGAGGCAGACGGCACTGGGCCGTCAGTAGAACTTGAACATTGGAAAAGCAGAATGAATACATTCAGCAGGTAGGAAACCAGGTTTTTCCCCCATGTTTGTGCATTTGATTGATTTGATTGATTGATTGAAGTTTTTAGAAAAATCTAATAAAATATTCACCTTATTTTACATTACTCCACTAAATAGTATGTAATAGTATGTGTTTGTTGACAGTCTTTTGGATGAAATAAAACAACCCCAGGTGAAGAAAATTATTGGAGTGCTACAGGTGGCCAAGTCTAAGACACTGAATAAATGGAAAGAACTGGTTAGGTCATATTGTTATTGCCTTCATAGACCTTATGTATTTGAAAGTACTCTCTTTAGAGTTATACGGTAATATTTGCTTGTATGACACAGGATTTTTATTCACAGGATAGAAACATCACAGTTGTTGCCAATGAGGCCAAAGATAATGTGAAGTATCTTTACACATTAGAAAAGTTCTTTAGGGTACTGGGGAAGTGCACTCCGGTAAGATCCAAATCCATGAATTCAAACTAGCACTGCTATATAAATGTTTTTACTGTGGTATATCTAAGGTAACAGGTTACATGAGCACTTTATTTATAGAATAAAGTGACACCATTGTGTCACAGAGACCTTGATGTGTGACCTGTTTTGATAAATGATTCACAATTTATTATCAGATAGTATTTGGCTTGTATTAGCTGTTTTTGACATGCATCCATTGCTCTTGCTTCTTCAGACTGATATGTTGGAATATATTCCCAGTCTACTGAATAGTATTCATCTGATCCAAAGTGTGTCACTCTACTACAATACCTCTGAGCACATGACATCCCTCTTTGTGAAGGTCACTAATCAAATGGTAACAACCTGCAAGGCCTACCTCTGCCATGGAGTAGCCCGAATATGGGACTTGGACAGGTGAGATAATTTGGCGTAGTCTTCTTCATTAATTTTAAAGTTATTATCTTCTTATGATTATGTTAGACCAGGAATTGGCACCCTTTAGCTCCCTTCACTGTCCCTTGTGGCTCCACAGCAGAATTAGAAATTGACTAACTAAAATAATAAATAATATGAAAGTTATATACTGTATATATATATATATATACAGTATGAAACATTTATTTTGCTGGAGCACCTTATACAACAAACAAGAATGACACACCACAGAGAGCAGACTCTAACAAAGATGAGCGACAGCCACGACACACATTAAATACCTAAACATAAACAAGGAACAAGTGCAACACATGATAACGAGACATGTAACAGGTGCAATGAATGAACACACACACATGACAAACAAACAAACAGGATCAAACTGAATAATTGAGATAAGTTATAAACTAAACCTTCAACATCTTATTTTCATTTCAGACAAGAACTGTTAAAGAGGATTAGGGAATGTCAGCATCTGAACCAGGAGTATCAGCAATGTTTCATGAGAGTGTGGGAAGAACTGCACCACCCCCTTCGCCACCAGTTTGATTTTAGGTATATTTAAACAGTGTTAAGAAGTTCAAGAGGTATCTGTTAAGCAGATGGAAAGCATCACATTTTTGGTACCTTCAGTATATTTCTAATTGAAACCTTTTCTGAAACCTTGATCATTCAGGATAGGCTACATTCATTTACTGCTTAACTTTTATGGACTTACACTTGCACTATTTAAGATTAATTGAGTTGAATTGATTCATTAAAACATTTTTTTACATTTTACAGTGAGAATTATATCTTTGGAAAGTTCAACACATTCTGTAAACGTCTGGAGAATATTGTGGACATGGCTACAACTCTAGAGGCTCTCTCAGCCTTGCATTTGATAAAAGTGGAGGGCATTGAGAAAATACATGTACGATATCAAGCCATCATAACCAGCATAAAGTCTAAGTCTTACAATATGTTGGATCACCAGAAAATGGAGGTACACATCAGAAGTCTTGTTCTGGATTTTGTTTCATTTTTATAAAATGCTACATTTATTGCATGTGCATGCCATCAAATGCAATACTTTTTCAGTTTAACAGAGACTACATGGATTTCAAAACTCAAATACAAGGACTGTATCAGTCTCTTCACACACTGATGGACACCTTTTTCCGTCAGGCACTTTCTGTGAGGATTTATGTAATCACTTACGTAATATATAATGTGCAATAATAATTACAAATGTGTAGAAAATTGGGTTGAGTTTTAAGAACAACACATATCAAAACTAAAATAAGTTTGCTGAGTGCTGTTTGTAAACATGTAAAACGATCAGAGACCAGGCTGACACAAGGGCATCCAATTGCATAGAGACATTTTCACTTTTATTTTTGTTCATTGCTAGCTACGCTAGCGACACCAGCACAAAAATCATACACTGCAGATAGCCAGCAGAATATATCCAGTTCCAGTACTTAGACGGGGAAATAGGAGTACAACGGGACTGAGGGACGTAATTGTCCTAGGCACAGACTGGAGACGTAGTCTAGAGAGAAGCAAAGGGTCAGAACACAGGCAGGCAGAACTAGGCAGAAAACACTAGGTATGGACCATAGGTAAACGATACTTCATAATGCAGAAGAGCTTAGAGAAGGCTTATATAGATTGGGAAGGAGGCAGTTGAGAGCAGGTGTAAACATTAATATTCTGGGGAATGAGAATGAGAGTATCTAGGGGTTGGGATTCTGGGTGTAGTCAGGGTTTCGCTAGAGCGAGGTGGATCTCTGACAATTGAAAACATTAAAAAAATGTATGGATATGAACAAATTGTGCTTAAACGTATTCAAAGATCAGTGAGTAAACTTTCATTGAATAAGATTGAATAAGATTCATTGAATTACTTGTACTCAAGGTCTTTTTTGGGGTTATTGTGTTTTGTCGATCCTAAGACTGAACAGATTGTGGATCTGTTGTCAAAGTTTGAGAATGGTGTTGGTAAGCAGATGGATTTCAGTGAGAAATACACAGTTGTCCTGCACCGTTTTGCCTGTGACTTGGAGCATGTGCGAAAACTCTACCAAAAACACAAACACAATCCTCCCATTCCACGCAACATTCCCCCTGTAAGTGAGAGGTCCTTCATTTCTAATGTAATCCTCCCTATCCTCCCTGTAGGAGCTCTGGAAAATACAGAGTGACAGAGTGTCTTCTGTTCTCTTTCATCTTCTATAGGTGACTGGGAAAATGATGTGGTCGCGACAATTGTTCCGAAAAATTGAGTCAACAATGGAAATCCTGAAAGATAAACTGGAAATGTTATGGGTAATAAAAATATCCATCAAATATAAAATGTGTGCTGTATATCACCATCGACTGTTGTTTTAGTCTTTCTGTCTAGTATTCATGCGTACTGTTATCTCATCTTTGCTTGTTGGGATTTTTGTGCTTCTTGGTTTTCCTATATAGTTCCTCCAAGTTGAAGCATTTTACACTTTGTAAGCTCCACCCCCTCTGACATTACATTACATTAATCCTTTCTTATCTGCTGTCCTGACAAGATTATTGAGGTCTGGAAATATCTAATTTTACACTATTGATTAATTGAGTTGGTGTTTTCTTCTGTGCATCTTGGAACCCACTGAACTCTCTGAGGTCCAGAATAATTCTCTGTTTTAATTATGCTTGTAATGCCTCCTTGGCGCCATTGTCCTTTCCACATTCTTTTCTTTCCTCCATGTGCTAGGTGTTTTTGTTACTATACCATACATGGGTGATCACTCTAAATGCATCAATGTGCTGATAAAGCCCAATTCACAAGTCTTTCACAAGTCTTATTTCCTCAATGAGACTCCACAGCCCTTCTTAAAGTAGCCTTTTTTCTCTGCATTAGGCCAAACCACTTTCTTATCCGTTACCTGTGTCTGGTTTTCTTATTGGATCATGCTGGAGTCCTTAATCCTCAATACAAGAGGTGAAAATTAAGCAGACTACCTGGTATACAGCAGATAATTCATGTTCGAAAATCACTCATTCATCTATCTTCATACTCTGCATAATCCATTTCTTGGTGGCTAGGAGCCAGAGTCTACTTTATTCCAGCAGCATAAGACACAAGGCAGGAACCAACCCTGAACAACATTAATTAATCAGATTTGAATTCTTTTCTTTTATTAAAAAAATTAAGTAGTGCACCTATACTGTCATTTAGTTTAAAGGACTTGTCAGTACTGTAATGGGAAACTTGTTTTAAAGTAAGGCTAACCAAAATCAGAAGCACATTGTCAGGGCTGGTCCCAGTGCGACTCCCTCTGTCTCCACTAGAGGGAGTTTGCGAGCACGCATTCCTCGCATTCCTCGTAATCAGCAGTGAGGTGTTGCACCTGTTCTCCCTAGTACTTAGGGAGACGGTGGCAGCATCTCACTGCTGGATTGTTGTGTCTTCTTGCACTCAGTCAAGCCTCGCTCTCAGGTGTTACTTCACCTATGCCTTTTCTATTTCGAGTTGTTACTCATGCGCCATTCCTGGCCTATCTCAAGTTTTCCTTTCACTACTTACTTCCTATCATTTATTATTTTCATAAAGATTGCATTCCGTTTGTTACTTACCTGTTTCGTCACGTAGACTTTGTCCGTGAGCTTTTGAGTTTCATTTTTACTTACCGTCACGTTGAGTTTTGCTCCGTGCATTTTGTTTGCTATTTTCTTTTTGTTTTACCATTTTTATTTCTCAGCTTTTCCCGCACTATTTTTGGCGGAGGCCTTAGTTCATTGCTTTTGTTATTGCGCCTGTATCCGACCCAAAAAACCCGGGTGGCCATTCCTCTGGATTGGCTCACCCTTACACACATATACTCCATCTTAGATTTTTGTGGATTCCTTTAATACATTTAGTAAATCCAGAGTAGTAAGTAAATATGAATTTACTCCAGTCAAATAATAGGTAAGATTGAGACTTCAGTTGAAACATGCTTCTACATCAGCTTAATTTCACCAATTGTGTTGTTTATTAGGGCCCTGAGGTGAAGAAGATCATCCGAGTGTATAACAAAATGGCAGCAGTTCTAGTGGAGTATGAGCTGCTGCATTATAGAGGCTGGGTCAATGCAGCTGAGTTGGGACAACAGGGCCTCAGCTCCTCAATTCTCATCAGACACCCAGAAACGAAGGTCCATACATTTTTTTTACATTAACCTTTTTATGTTGAGTTCACTGTCTGTAACGTTGCTGGAAAACCTAAAGATGAATTGTTGTAAATAGGTAATTAGAACACAGGTGTAACAAGTAAGTCCAGCTCACTGTACTGTCACTGTGAAATGAGTCCTTTAAATACATCAGGAATTTGTGATTTCAGCATTGGTTGTTGGATTCCAGTAACAATGTGCCATATGCAAGAGCCACTAGTACAAGCAGATCGATTCTTTATCTGTTCATATGAGCAGGTTAAGACAATTTGTCATATTAATAAATTTTATTTCAAATTTTCTCTTAGGCCCAAACAAAAACTGTGTGGTTTAGATCTGTCATGTAAGTCAGGTATAGCTGACCAAAAAAAAACCATCATGAACCAAAAGGTTGTGTATGTTTCTTTAGTTTGAAGAATCACAAAGAAATTTGAGTGACGTTGAGGGGAAGGCAGGATGATGAACGCTGAGGCAGGCTTTATTGACAGCTGTGCAGTAGCGCTTAGCACATGAAACACAAAGTGGACTCTACAAAGACAAGCACAGAACACAACCAAGATAAATATTAAATACGCAACATATAGTAAGCCCCAGGTGTGACACATTAGGATAACAAGACGAGTGAACACACACACATAACCACGCCCACAGGAAGTTCATACATGGATTCAAAAAGAAGCAGACAACACATACACATACCCGAAGGGAGGGATCCAGGGCTGTAACGTGGCTTAAACATAAATTAGACTTTGCCTATAAGTATTTTATGGTTATCCAGTTTGATGGTAGTATTTGATTTTTTACTGGGTTATTCTCCAGTACTAATGTTGTCTGTGACAATAACCCTTTATCTCCTCAGCTAGGACATGGTTGCACTATGATTTTGAACATTTTACACAGTAACAAATTCAAATCCACCATTTTAGGAGATCTATGTGAACTTGGATCCTGTTGTCCTGGAGGTACTAGAGGAGGCAAAGTACATGCACAGGTTAGGGGTGCATGTGCCAGATGCCATCCTCAATATGTATGCCAAAAAAGCTGAACTGAAAATCAATCAAAACAAGTGAGTTTTTCACAGTTCTTCACTGAATATCTTAATTTGACTTTAGTAGAACTTCTTATGGATTAGTTCCCACATGGACATCTTTTCTGTTTCTGCAGATTGATTGAGATGCTGCAAGACTTCGAGGCAGCAGTAAAAAAGATCTCTCCCCTGCTGCGGCCCCTGATGAAGCCTTTCATCTTTCGTGTGGAGACTGCACTTTCTCCTGGACTAATCAGTCTCTCTTGGACCTCTCTAAACATTAGCAGATGTAAGGCACTTTGAGGGAATGCACAATAGATTATCATATGCCTATTTTGTATTCTGTAGAATAATTTGTCAAGCATATAACTTCAAAAGCCCATTTTTTTTTTAATTCTTCAAACAACTTTTATAACTCTAGCTTCACTTAGATGCTGTACTGGACAAATTGTTCGATGTATTGCACAAAAAGCCAGAAAAACAAAAGGCCAAAGCAATTTATCAATTCCTGCCATTCTTCTTGGTTTGTAATTGCATTTTGCAAATGAAAACCTTTGATTTCCTTTTCTGGAAAAAGCAAAAATCAGACTAATCCTAATAAGTAACAATGAATACATAATTCCAAATCTGTTGTCATTATGAGGGTTGCTGTAGGCACTTTACCTTCTTGCCTGGCCAGTGTAATGGGGAATTGACATCCATAAATTATATTTATAAAGTGTGACCTGGCCAAACTTAAGATGTCACAAAAGAACCCGACTATGACACCTAAGAGGGAAAAGATTATGTCAACGTTATGAGAAACTGTAGAACAACTGTTTATGGCTAAAAACCTACAGAGTCTCTGCTTGAAATAATTCGTCCAGAAACACTTCCGTTGTGTTGTGACTGGATTTCAGGGCCACCGTAAGCTCCATATCAGGTGGTGAGGAATCAGGCCACTGTTGTATCAAACAACATTACAATAAATACATTAAAATGGATAATAGACAAAACACAGGGGACTGAGCCAAGTCATTGTTATCTTATCATCTTGCCTCTCATGTCCAAAATTAGAAGCCTTGGATTGACCTCTTTTTTTAGTTCATTTTAAACCTTATTTTTCACCATGCTGAAAACTTGCTAGCTGATACAACTAGCTAGCTAGCAGCACTGTGGACAAGTCGATAAGTGGACAGCAATATTAGTTGCGTTGACTGGTTTCCCTGGCAGGTGATCCAGTGTTGTGGACAGAGAGTACAGTTGTGTTTAGTTGAATGGTGCCTTGTTGTGATTCTTTTTGACAACTATTCTGCATTTTGGAAGCCAGCTCAAATGTGAGCAGCTATCAGAAATGTAAGCGATTACATGTTCACAGAATGAGTAATACCAAAATGTCTGTCTGGAAACATTTTGCACTGATCTTGCCCTGGTCGTGTACTAAGCATTACATCAAAGGTTAGGTTGACTATGGCAGTATGTGTGGTTAGGGATCAAGCTCCTGAGGATGGGGTGGGGATGGTGTGAGGAAAAGCACATATGGGGTGGAGATGGTTTTGAGACATCTGGGGTGGTGACAAAATTTAATCCCTGCACAGCTTTCCATTCTGTAGGTTTACAGCACAGTTCATTTTCAGCCCTGGGTGGATCTGCTGTTAGGGTTTTGCTCAACTGTAACTGAGAGCACACTTTGGATTGTTTTTTGGGGGAAAAGGGTGCTAATTCTCTGGCTGCTACTGCTTCTGTTGTGTGTTCATGTAGTTAACATTGTTTAGCAGACTTCAGGGCCTTTGGTTAGGGAAATGGTAAAGCAAGCTACATATTACAAACACATGTCTCAAATATGCATTGCTGCATATTTAACACATAACTAATTAATATTTAATCCATAGCTATTTTACTTCTGCATGGAAAGGTTACTATTATTAGATGCAAGCATTTGTTCTTTATAGTGATTGATTCAGATGATTTTAATTGCAATTGTTTACTTTCTGCTCTAGTTGTAGACAATGTCTATGGAGCTCTTCAAGAGTTGAATCAAGTGGCAAACGTGACCATGGACATACTGGAGTGTCGCATTGAGCGGGTTGTGGAGACCATGTCTTGCACCACCCTTCTTGCCCTTCCTGAAGAAGAAACAATGGTTCCCCAAGACTTTCTCATCCAGACTGAAAGCATTGTGAGATCAGCAAGACATATACTGACTTTGTGAGTTGAATCTTTCACAATACACTACTTTAAATTTAAAAGCTATTCCATTATAAAAAGTAAAAATATCTAATTATATAAATGCAAAATTTTATGGTGTGTCAAAAATATGCTGTTATTACTATACACTGTGATATATATTGCATACCACAAAATCTAAAACCCACGTCTATGTTGAATGTTGAGTTTGGTATTTTTCAAAAGGAAAAGAACAGAAATTAACACAGTGATGATTTGGGGGTGGGGTGTATATTTGGCTCAGACTCAAACAAACACACACACAACATTCTTAGGTATATCAATCAGTTAGTATTTCATTTACAAATATACTCAAGATTAAAAACAGGGGTGGATTAATATATCGTAAATATAAAGCATCACAATCCAGCTTTCCCATCTTCCCTCACAGGGCCGGTTTTAGCTATTGGCAATGTGGGCGACCGCCCAGGGCGCAATCTATTTGAGGGCGCACGAGCGCCGTCAAAAAAAAAACTCAAAACAAAACTCTCCAGTTTTGGGGGTTATGTAGAGGGTTAAGATAAGTTTATACATTCGCGTCTGACCGTAGCGCTCGACTACCGCTCATTTCCAGGTCACATTAGTGGAGTGGGCGCTGGAGTGAGAGTCATACAGGTTGTGTGTGTAAGAGGAGGCGAGATGTAGTCATAGGCAGAGGTGTCAAGTAATGAAGTATAAATACTTCGTTACCTTACTTAAGTAGAAATTTTGATTATCTATACTTTACAGGAGTAATTATTTTTCAGACGACTTTTTACTTCTACTCCTTACATTTTCACATAATTATCTGTACTTTCTACTCCTTACATTTAAAAAAAAATAGCCTCGTTACTCGTATTTTATTTCATCAGTCAAAAAAAAAAATTCTTCCCAAATAAATGGCGCCATCTGGATACAGTGAATTTGATTGTGGTTGGATGAACAATGTATAAACATACACCATTCCGACACCCTATTGGTTTGTACGCGATCCACCGCACCTGCACGTCATGTCACACTCCAGCAAGGAGACACATGTATCCGAGCAGGAGATGTCCGTGGCAGAGACTCAGGAGAACTCCAGCAAAATGTCCGAACTAAGTACCATCGAGGAGGCTGGTAGCCAGGAAGACCAGCTAACCCTTGTACATCCATGGCCCTACCTGAAAGAATTTTTCGAAATGGTTGGATGCAAAAACAACTCCTTTCGAATGCGCTGCTGTCACACACAGCTCCGCCCTCTGTCCTTGCCTTGTGTTGTTCGTCCTAACCCCGCCCTGTTTTGCCGTCTCCATGGTTTCCCTGCTGTCTGTCACGCCCCGTGTTCATGCGTTCCACCTGTGTCTCGTTGCTACTTTCCCTTCCTTGTGTATTTAGCTTCCCCTGTCGTGTCTTCCAGTGTCGGTCGATTGTCGTAAGTTATTCCTAGTTCTATGTTCTCTTCCATGCCCAGTTACTTCGTCTCTCTGTCTCCGTGCTGCCTTGCTCGTTGTCTCTCGTCGTTATGCATATAATTCCTTAGTTCTGAAGTGTGTTCCGTTAGTGGTGTTTCTTGCTTGTCACGTTCATACCTTGCAACCTGTGTCGTATCCGTTGTCCGCGTAGGACTCGTTATGTTTCATGCCCTTCGTTAGTTACTTACCCGTGTTCATTCCTGTTCTAGTCCTGTGTTTAGTTCTGTTCTATCTTAGTGTTTCCGCATCTGTATGTGGGTTAGTTGTAGCGTCTTGACTGCCGTTGTGTTTGTTAGTTGTCTGGTTTCCTTAAATCCCGTGGTGTCTGTTAGTTAACGTTAATGTGTTTGTTTTACTCCGTTGAAGTATTGTATGTATTCCCCTGTCTCTCTATGTTTCTCTGCTTTCCGTCTCATTCTCACGTTCATCGTCTGTCTGTTTAATTTAATTAAAATATTAATCAAGTCCTGCGGTTGCGTCATGCCTGCCCGCGACAAACGTAACAGCTGCAAGCTCTGTGCACCCAAGTACCACGAGATAATGGCTTTCAAAAACTCGCCTTCAAATTTGAAAAAGCATATTGAGGTTAGCTAAGTTTATTACCAGTCGATTATTGACAAAATATTGTAGTGCATTAGTGCCGCAGTAATGGTAATTTTTCGATGTTTGCTGTGGCTATAGATACATAAGACATGCCATGGTTTGCTTGCTAGGCTACGTTGCAAGTTTATGTGCTTTATGTGCGAAATTTGACTTTAGCCAAATGCTATCTGAGCTTACATTATTGCTACATGTAATATTTGTAAGTTAATTATGCAAAGCTGTAGTCTACAGCTGATTGATAAAGCGTGGGCTTAGGATAGGCACGATACTGTCTGTGTGTGAGTGCATGCGCCTGTGTGGCAGGCCCTATGGATGTTTATAAGAAAAGGGTCTGTCTGCAGAGCCATAGATATAAGCCAGCAGCCATAAGGATAAGGATTATGTTTCACTTTTTGCACAATTAAAATACTTACAGACAACTAGTCGTCATATCTTCCACTCCATGAAACATATGTTAATGCTCAGTAGTACATGTTTCATTTTTAATGTATTTCTATTGTACTAAAATTTTTGCATTTTCAAAGGGCATATATGCCATTGAAACAGGTAGCCTAGTGCTTGTTCAACATTAACATATTAACATTTAATATAACATTATAGTCATTATAGCTTTTAGAAAAGTGTTTTTTGGGGAGATGGGGTAGTGCACTGTAGGTCCCTGTGGCACCGCCTAAACTTTTGTCCTTGCATTTTTTCCCCTTGCACTACTTTTTACTTTTATACTTTTAAGTAGTTTTGAAATCAGTACTTTTATACTTTTACTTGAGTAAAAGGTTTGAGTTGATACTTCAACTTCTACAAAAGTCTTTTTAAACCCTAGTATCTGTACTTCTACCTGAGTAATGAATTTGAATACTTTTGACACCACTGGTCATAGGCTACGTGAATTTGTTTACGCCAAGTGACTCTGTGTGTGTGTATGTGGGGGGGGGGGGGGGGCGCAGGGGGCTTTCGCCCAGGGGGTAAATCTAGCCAGAATCGGTTCTGTTCCCTCACAACAAATGCAAAAATCCTTGATATAAGGCTTGAAGCAAAATGCCAGTTGGATTGTCTTTTTACTTTCGCTTTATATTGACGAAAACACAGGTAGTCAAAGCAGCGATGTCATGAAGGCAAACAATGACTGACAAAGAACGTCGACAACAAGTACACTTAAATACACTGATAACAAGACACAACTGCAACACGTCAATAACAAAACAAGAGACAGGTGCAACAAATAATGAGCGATACAGACGAAAACACTCACCGCAAGACACACACGGAAATGGACCATATACAGACACACATGGACACGCCCTGAGGGAGGGGTCAAGGGCTGTACTGTGAGGGCGGGGCCAGAGCACCAAACCACCAGCACCGGGACACCCCTTGGATCTATAGGCCCCCCAACCGGGCGCCTCCTCTGACTCAGAGGCTTCTTTCACAGGGAGGGGCACCCTGCCATTCGCCCGATGGCTTCTAGCTCCTTTGACGAAGCCGCCCCTGTGCTTGGAGGAACATGCCTCTGGCTTCATTCACTCTGCCACAATATGTTTATTGACATTTCGGGTAACCCTGTATGTCTTATTTGTGGAGCTAATGTGTCTGAAATTAAAGAATTTAATCTAAGACAGCACTTTGAGAAAAACACCAGGACAAGCTGAGAAATCTGAATGCAGACCAGAAGCTACAGAGAGTAGAAGTAGTGATGGGAACAGCAGCTCTTTTAAATGAATTGAATCATTAGAATCAGTTCACTAAAAAGAGTTGATCAAAAGATTTGTTCACCGAATCGTTCAGTACTTAGCAGGAGGAGCCTGCGACTCCGACCCACTTAAATGATACACGGCTGAACGGTTCATGTTTCAGTTTAGTTCACGGCTTCTGGGACCAGGAGACAAGAGTATTGTAAAAAAATTAATAAATAAAAAATTTTCAAGTGTGCAACTAAATGTTGGGTTTATTATAGGAAATATAAATCACATTACAAATAACATAATACAAAAAATAAGTATGAACTAACCTCCAACTTTGAGTGCAAAATAAATATTAAATTAAGAGCGAAATTAAGATAAAAACTGTACATTCAGAAGAAAATATCATCTTAAATATGCAATCAAAAAGAAAATAAATAGCTTAACTGTAGTGCAAAACAAAAAGTCAAAAAGTTTATGTTTATATGGCTTGACTCCATGTGAGTGAGTGGCAGCGCAAACGTGAATCACGTCCTCAGCAACCGTTCTCTGGGTGGCAGCACGAATGTGAATCACAGTGACAGTACACTCAGTGAACGAATCAGTGAGTGAACGGGAGCCCTCAGTTCAGCGAACGAATCACTGAGCAAGCACAGTTCCCTCGCAATGAGAGTCTCCGCCACCAGATTCGCGGGTGATTCAGTGACCACACAGCAGATCCCCTGTTGGCCTGCACAGTCACTGCTGAGCTCAACTACTGAACTGAGAAAAGAATGAATCAGCTGAGGAAGTGATTCGATTCAGTATGTTCACTCAAGGGACGGCAGAAGGGACGGCAGAAGGGACGGCAGATGACAGAGTAGACGGCAAACTGCAAACCGGTAGAAGGCGGAGCTTTTGAAAATGGCGGCAGGTCACTGCTAACAACCTTACCAGCAAATTTCTTTATATCCCGCTAGCTCAATTTTAGACAACTTAAAAATAAGTCATTATTTCTAGGTGTTATCTTGTATATTCTAAATATTCCCAACAAACTCCACCATTCTGGAGCACCGCATAGAGGATCTGGACAATATACTTTCCTATATAGACGATTGCTTCGAAAGATTTATCATGAGCAAACAGGACAGCAAGACGCCATCCACCAAGAGGAGTCGCCCCGAAGCTTCCCCGGGAGCGGCCTCCCCACATACCTGCAGCACAGCGGATATTTTGGAGTCCTTAAACAACAAACTATGAGAACTGTGGCCATCTCATAAGTGATTGGTGTAGGGGTCCACAGTACGTGGAACGGGTGACAAACCAGACAAGGATGATTCGGTTTCACTGCAGCAGCAGTGACAAGGGATAAAGCACACGCGGTGTTTCCCTCACACCTCTTCTCTGGTGTGGGGGAGATTACAGCTGCCCCTCCAGTGGAAAACAGCATCATACAAGAGAACAGCAAGAATGTCATTCTGGCGGCTGCTCCGGAGCTCTCTTGCAGTGAGTGTAATGTGTCCACGTGGCTCGACCGCTGGTTTTCACGGCTGTCTTGGTCGTTAACAGCACTTGGAATGGTCCCTGCCACCTGGGTTGATTCCACCTCCGTCTGCGGAAGTCCTTGATCAACACCCAGTCTTCTGGCTGGAACTCGTGCAGTGGGTGCTCTGACACCTCAGGCAGTACTGCTTTGACCTGTTTAGACACAGAGGAAAGAGACTTGTGCAAAATCACACAATACAGTCACAAACAAAATCACAAACAGTGGCTCATTCACCTAGTGTGTATCCCACTCGGGTGGTCCCACTCCAGTATTTGGAGGCCTTCCAAATACAATCTCAAAGGCTGATAAGCCTGTGCGGGCCTGAGTGCGAGTGCGGCTCTGCCACAAAACCAAAGGCAGGCATTTAACCCAGTTTAGTCCTGTTTCTTGAGTTAACTTAGAGAGCCCTCCCTTAGGTAGTTATTCCTGGTGCGTGCCAGTGCCGACTAATCAGGGACACTATCCCTCCCTTGCACATGTGAGACCTCCCATGTGCAATTTCAATCAGGCCTCTCATATAGGCCGTCGGGAGGCACGGCTTCCCCGTGTCTGTGTGCACCCAAACTCCCCCAACCATCTTGCACCCTCCCTTTGCCCACTTTTGTTTCTCTTTCACTTGTGTTTGAATTGCTCTGGTTGTAATGGGTGTGTCATCTGATTTGCAATGATCAACTTGCATCATCAGTATGTGTGGAGCTCGTGAAGCTGTGTGCTGAGCTGTAGTGTCTGCAAAGGCATTGCCCTTCGCTACTCTGTATCCTGCTCTGGTGTGTGCGGCACATTTAATGATAGCAACTTGTGATGGCAGTTGCACGGCCTCCAACAATTGTGCTACTAGACGGTGTTTTTTTATCTTTGACCCTGAGCTGGTCAAAAACTGCCTATGCCTCCAAATTGCTCCAAAATCATGTACCACCTCCCATGCATATCTGGAATCGGTCCAGATGTTAACAGTCTGACCTTCAGCTAGCTGACACGCTCTGGTGAGGGCTGTCAGCTCAGCTGCTTGGACAGAGTAGTGAGACGGGAGTGATTTTGTTTCCAACACCTCTGTGTGTGTGACTACAGCATAGGCCACTCTGTTAGCGCCTTGTTCATCTCTCTTTGCAGAGCCATCAACAAACAATTCTAACTCAGCATTGTGTAAAGGCTCCTCTTTTAAATCAATTTGTGGTGTCACAGCTGTTTCCAACACCTGTTGGCAATCATGAGGTTCCCCCACCTCCTCTGTGGGGAGGAGGGTGGATGGGTTCAAAGTTGTGCATCGTTTAACCATGACATTAGGCATATCCAACAACGCAGTGTGATATCTCAACCACCTCTGTGTGGACAAATGTGCAATCTTCTGATCCGGCAAAATCCTAGAAACTGCATGTGGGACCAGAGGTGTGAGTTGTGTGTACCCCACAATGTCTCTGGAAGCTACCAGTGCCTTCTCTGCCGCTGCTATCGCGCGCACACACAAAGGCAGCCCAGCTGCCATGTGATCCAACTTCCCTGAGAAGTAGGCTACTGGTCTCTGCCGGTCACCGTGAACCTGTGTCAAAACACTTGTCATGTAAACACCTTTAACATCAACTGTCTGTTCAAACGGCTTTTGGGGATCTGGAATTCCCAAAGCTGGCATAACCTGTAGCAGGTTTTTGAGTGATTCAAATGCTGACTGGGCCTCCTCAGTCCACTGCAACTTGGCTGAATTAGACTCTTTTGTGGGCAAAATCTTGACATACGACGGAATGAACGCACGACAGTAGGAGCACATGCCTAAAAAAGACAAGAGTTGTTTTTTAGTTAAAGGCTTGGGTATTTTCAAAATGGCCTCTATCCTATCTCTAGACAGAGAGCGGGTTTCTTTCGAGATGTCATGACCCAGGAAATGCACTTTTTGTCGACAGTACTGCAGTTTTTTCTTAGGGACCTTGTGGCCTTCCCTTTCTAGGTGATGTAGCAATGCCACTGTGGCCTCCTTGCACCCCTCTTTTGTATTTGAACAAAGAAGGATATCGTCAATATATTGCAACAGCGCAGTCCCCTCTGGGAGCTCTAGAGAGGCCAGACTGTCTCGTAGTGCTGCATTGTAAATGGTAGGTGATTCACAATAGCCTTGGCATATTGTATGTTGGTGAAAGTGTATGTTTTCCCTTCAAAGGAAAATGCAAACCAAAACTGACTATCTGGATGCACAGGGACACTGAAAAATGCATTTGCTAAGTCCACTACACTGAACCACTGGCTATCTGGGGGGATCTGGGAAAGAATAGTGTGAGGATTTGGTACCTCTGGGGCTCTGGCGTGCACTGCCGCATTGACAGCCTGCAAGTCCTGCACAAATCTCCACTCATCCCGCCATGTTTTTTTAACTGGGAAAATTGGAGTGCGCACGGGTGAGTCAGGGCATGGTACGATCACTCCAGCTTGTCTGAGTGATTGGAAAACTGGCCTAATTCCCTCAAGCGCCTCAGGCTTCAAAGGGTATTGATGTTGTTTTGGCCTATAGTCAGATTTTGGGGTAATGCGTATGGGCTCACAACTCCGTATGAGCCCCACATCGCTTTTACCTTGTGCCCATAACGCTGTAGGAACAGTTCTGAGTTCCTCTTCCTCTTCCGCTGAGAGGGTGTGTGAGGTGGCTAAAAAAATGCCAAAAGGGTCAATCAATTCCACTCCTCACCTGCAGGGGAGCCGATACAGAGCCGGCTGCATCCATGCCCTTCTGCTAGGACTAAACATGGTGTTCCTGCCAGGAACTCTCTCTCAATCAGTGATGTTTGATACCTCTATCATCCATTCACAGACGTCCTGCCATTGTGGCACCTCATACACACTTGCTAGTGACACATGCGGTTTGGATCGAGGAACTGAGAACAGGCCTTTCTGCTCTGATGTGGTCTGTACCACTCCCGCAGCCCACACGTTATCCCACACAATAGCAGTGATGGCCAAACAATCAGGCTTTCCTACACCAAACTTATCCTCAAAGCCACTATCAGGGCCCTCACTCACATGCAGTGTGCAGTGCAGAGACCCCTGCGGCCTCAATGTCAACTCTCCTGGCAACAAACCACGCACTTCCCGCATAAAGTGCTCCCAACACTCTCCTCCTGCACTCTGCAGCTCGTATGCATACAATGGAACACCTCCTGCTAACTGAACCCCCATCATAGCAGGTTCCCACTCAGCAAACAACTCCTCAGGTGTGCTACTGATATTGCATCCCAATTTAGACATCAAATCGCGACCCATTAAGTTTAATGGGCATGTGGTTGGATTTAAAAATGTATGCTTAAACTCGGTATCATTTAGTTTACATTGGAGAGGCTCAGACATTTTTTCTTCAATGGGGCTACCTCCTACCCCCACAACGGTCATTCCTTTTCCTGCATCGACATCACATTTAACAATCCCTTTTGTACTGAATGGGTGGCACTATCAACCAAAAACTTTACTTTAGTACCATTTACAGTCAATGTTATTTTGGGTAGGCCCTGTGGCCCTTTACTAATCTTTTGCAAGCATTGATAATTTAAATAATATCTCACTATATCCCCGTATTACTTCAGACGGGCGATACCACACAGTATCCCCAAAACACAAATAGGCAAGTATCTGCTAATACCCCTATCATATACAGAGAACCCCCGACGACCAGACACTGGCGGATATTTAACACAATCTAGAAAAAAAATCTAGAATTTCCACTTACTGTAGTTCGTTAGATCGGGCAGAGGACACCTCCGGAGGCAGGTGGTGACGTCACTCCCTGGATGGGTACTTTCCCGTTACTCGTGGGGTTCCCTCCTTCCCAGCCCGACAGGGCCTGTGCCTTCGGGGAGCGTCCTCAAAGATCAGCCACCTCCTCCCCCGGGTGCCTCACGCCGATCCTGTTCGATGACGCCAAATTGTAGTGGAAATTTCTGAAAATCAATTGAGGACTCAATTTCAGCAGACAGGTTGCCTTGAACACAGCACGTACGCCGAACAGGTGCCTAGTAGCCTGTTTTGTCTACATGTGTATATCTCCTGATATGGAGCTTCCTTTAGGTTCAGACGGAAGAAACTGATGTCTCAGTTATACACGGAGACAGCTGAAGGCCCAACTGGGCAGACTACTGACAACCAGTTGAAATAGGGCTTTTGCCCTTTTCACCCTGTCCAAATACACACATGTGACCTAAGGAAAAGATTCATGGTTGCACTGAATCACACTTACTAACAGATTATAGTATATGGTCAGAATGACAGCTCATGATGATCTGAAATAATGTAATGACATGATCAAGATGACATTATCATAATAATTTCTCTCACAACGCGCGCCTGGCTCTAGTTGAGATTCTCCACCAAGAGTTCCAGGCTCTGCGGGAATTAGTAGAGTTCAGCCAGCAGCGGGTAGAAGCACTCGCTGCAGAAAACACGGTTCGATGCACGACGACCAAGACCGATCGTGGCCAAGTTCGAACACTACAAGCATAAAGAACTATTAAAGAGCCATGGGCCGGGAGCTGAAGGGAACAGACTTCAGTATTAACAAGCAGTTCCCCAAGGAGATCCTGGAGGTCCTGTTCCCCATCTGCATGAGTTTCATTCAAGGAGGCTCCCGGGCTGTTATCGCAGTGGACAAACTACGTCACCGGTCAACTCTACCGCGACACAAGCATCAGACCATGGCTTTTCAAATCAGGTGATCCGTATCATTATCAAAGCCTTTGTCCAGATTCTTTATGATGCATCATTTTTCAACTAGAACAAAAAGACTTGCCTAAGATAAAATAACTAATAACGGTCTAATTAGGTAGTACCAAAAATTTAAATGTTTTCCTTCTTCTTAAGTCTCAATTGTTTATCCTTTGTTTTTGTTGTATATGCACTTTCATCTTATGTATCACCTTCTCTCCTTTTCCCTCTCCTTTTCTCTTTCTGCACTCATCCAGCGATTTGTTCACTCACTTTCAAGACTGCAATGTATTGTATGCGCACACACACACACATACATGCAGGCATACCTAACAGACACACACAGAGACATACAGCACACACACACGACCAATACAGGCAGGCACACACACTTACACACAAGACATATAGCACAGATACATACAAAAACAAACAACACAGGCGCACAACACAGATGTACAACATGCACATCTTTAGCAAACATCCAACACTCAAACAGCTAGTTTTAACATGAGTTCACTGAAGTTAGTTACTTGGAATGTACGTGGAACTGGTTTGAGGGAAAAGAGATTGAAAATTTTTAATCGGCTAAACGAAATACAAGCAGATATTGTCTTTCTACATATCGACAGGCTCAGTGCAGCAATGAGTCAAAGGAACTGGCAGTCTGCAGACGCTGTAAAACAATATATGAACGATTTTGGGCTCTCTGATGCATGGCGTTCACATCACCCCACTCTCCGGGACTACACCTTCTTTTCAGCGGTACACCACTCACATTCTCGTATAGACAATTTCTTAGTTAGCAATTCCATTAGGATAGATGTCACAGACACTCATCCTATCACTATCAGTGATCATGCACCGGTCTCTCTCTCTTTGACACAGAAAAGAACCACATCAGCAACTAGAAACTGGAGATTAAATACATCATTACTTAAAGAACAAGATTTCATTAATTACTTCAAAAAGGACAACATATTTAGAAAATTACGATCTGCCAGGAACTTCACCGTGTGTTCTTTGGGAAACAGGGAAGGCAGTAATTTGGGGGGAAATAATATCCTACTGCACACATAAGAAAAATAGAGAAAAAACACTGGTGTTAGAATTAGAAGAAAAAATAAAATCTTTAGAAACTGCTTATGCTGATTCACCACAAGAACACACACTGAACAAGCTAAGAAAACTAAAACTAGAATTAAATGAAATAATAGATAAAAAGACACAATTTTTACTGCAAAGGCTGCGTTGGCAGAACGTTGAACATAGTAAAAAATCCGGTAAATTCCTTGCTAACCAGTTAAAGCTTAATAAGGAAAAAACTACTATCTCTTCTATTAAAGACTCAATTGGGAACATTACTCATGATCTACAACAAATAAATAAAGCTTTTAAAGAGTTTTACAAAACACTATATTCATCACAGATTAACCCATCTGATACAGCTATTGAATAATTTATTAATAATATAAATTTCCCAAAGCTAAAAAACGAACAAGTTGTTGCCCTGGATTCACCACTTGCATTGGTGGAATTACATGAAGCCCTACAGCAACTATCAAATAATAAAGCCCCGGGCCCGGATGGATTTCCGTCAGAATTCTACAAAGAATTGTGGGCTGTGCTAGAACCAACCTTTTTTAGAATGGTAATTCAAATTCAAAATGATCACATATTGTCCCCAGACATGAATTCTGCTAACATTAGCATACTTCTTAAAGCAGGCAAAGACCCTACACTTCCTTCTAGCTATCGCCCAATTTCACTCATTAACGTAGATCTTAAAATTATTTGCAAAGTTCTTGCCAGAAGATTAGAGAAAATCACCCCACTTATAATACATCCAGACCAAAGAGGTTTTATCAAGGGTAGACAATCAGCCAACAATACACGCAGACTTATAAACATAATAGACTACTGCACAATTAACAAATTAGAGACAACCATTGTGTCCTTAGATGCAGAAAAAGCATTTGACCGGGTAAACTGGAAATATTTATTAGCAGATCTACACAAATTTGGATTTGGTCCATCCTTCATAAACTGGATCAAAACCTTACACAGCTCTCCTAATGCACGCGTCAGGACAAACGATATAACTTCACAAAGCTTCACTCTGCAGAGGGGCACCAGGCAGGGTTGCCCACTATCACCCTCATTTTTCCTTATCTTCATTGAGCCATTAGCAGCAGCAATTCGACAAAATGCAAGTATTAAAGGAATTAACACAGAAACTACAGAGCATAAGATAAGTCTTTATGCAGACGATGTATTACTTTTCCTAGAGAACTCACAAGCTTCTCTTCCGAATACAATTAAACTTATAGACTGCTTTTCTTCTATATCAGAATATTCCATCAACTGGGGTAAATCAGTAGTTTTACCTATAAATAGTAGTTTCCAGAATACAACCACCACCCAACTACAACCAGGAAATATTTAGGCATACATGTTTCTGCTAGACTTTCAGACTTAGTGCAGTTAAATCATATCCCTCTATTAAAAACAATAGAAGATGATCTCAAATGTTGGAACGCTTTACATATATCACTCATAGGTAGAGTCGCTACCATCAAAATGATGGTTTTACCAAAAGTCAACTATTTATTCTCACTAATCCCAAATAAACCCTCTGTTGCTTGGTTTAAGTCCTTAGATTCAAACATCTCAAAATTTCTATGGAAAAGCAAGCCATCAAGAATAAGTCTGAAAACTTGTGCAAAAGCCAAAACTCAATGGTGGCTTAGAACTACCAACTTTGTCACATTTCAGGAACTTGTATCAGAATATGGAATAAACAACAGTAGATTTCTTGAATATCAACAATTGAAGTCCATCATTCAGGAGAGATTTAATCCCAATCAACTGAACTGAATGGGTAACTGAATTCTATATACTCCTAAATTATTATCAAAACTTTATAAATTATGGTTAAAATTTGATGACGATCTCCCTTCCGATAGCCAAATGGGAACAAGACCTTTCTATCAATCCAGATCAAAACATTTGGACATATATATGCACAAATATCTTCAAAATAAGTAAAAGCCCCAATTTACAACTTATACAATACAAAGTCCTTCATAGAACACACTATACAGGACAAAGGATGTTCCAAATGGGCCTAGCACAGTCAAACATATGCACTCACTGTACAGGCAATGTAATTGATAACTATATGCATGCTATATGGGATTGTAGGCCTGTTCAGGAATTCTGGCAGAAGATTTGTGCGGATTTGTCCACGTGGTTCAAATGCTGCATCCCAACTTCCCCCAGACTGTGCATCTTAAGAGACGTCAGTGAATTGGCTATGGAGGCAAACACATCGCACATAGTTCTCACTGCCTTATGCATCGCCAAGAAAACCATCCTCATTAATTGGAAAGCAAAAAAGGAGAGAATGTCTGCTTCCTCTAAAGACCAGTTGGAGGAATTTAATTCTCTTTGGTTCCCACTGATCAGTTCCATTAGCTAGTTGGGGTGGTTGGCTGGGGCTCCAACTCCTGGATGGTCCAGTTGGTGGCTGGGGGTTGACTCTGGTGAGACTGCTCGTGCTGGCGGCTTCCTGGGCTGGAGGGTCGGGGCTGCCGACCTGGGGTGTCTGTGTGTTTGCCCTGGTTGGTGGGGGGGGTTTGGGGGGCGCTGCCTCTTGGCTCTGGGGTGTGGGGTGGGGGGTGCGGGAGGAGCGGGTGCTGGCCCTTACCGGGGTGGCTGACCTCCCCTGCGGGGCTGGGTGGCGGGACCCAGGGCCTGGTCCCTGGGACTGCCCGACCCCGTGCTGGGTCCCTGCCGGGGTGGCCTGCGCCGCCGCGGTCGGTCTGCCTTGCGTCGGGGTATCAGGTCTGGGCCTTGGGGCTCTGGGGTGCCTGGGTGGTGGGGGTGAGGTGGTGGCCGTTGGGGGGCATCTGGGGTGGGCTGGGGGCGCTGGGTTCCGGATGCAGACCAACATATATCCTATCCTGTTGATGTCTGTTGTCGTGTGATTGCTCTATGATTGGAAGGGTTAAGTATGTGAGGGAAATTGTATGTGGGAGTATATATGTATGTAGATGGGGGTGTAGATGTATATATGTGTGCAGGTGTATGTGTTGGTGCATATATAAGTGTGATACACATATGTGATGAAGGTATGCAGAAGTAAATGGGATTGAGGGTGTATATACGGGATGAATATGTATCTATGTATATGAGTGTGAGGTTATGTGTTGAATGTGTGTGAGTTATATGGATGTGTGGGGTTATACAAGGGATGAATGTGCGGGTGTATATGTGTTTGGGCTAATTTGGATGTCCAATGTTGTATGATTGGTATAGCTAGACAGGCCACTCTCTGCGGTGGGGGTGGTGGGGCTCTGGGCTTGGATGCGGTGGCTGCGTGGGATGTCTCCCTGGTCTCCCCCAGACGACCTCTTCCTACCTCGAGCGGAGGGGCAGTGAACGTGGTGCCCAATGAGCCAGCTAGCTGGTTCTCCTCTTCCAGAGGACTATCTCTTCTGGACCTACATTCTCCCCCCACCTCCACCCCCCACACATACAAACACACACACACACAGTATTCATACATTTAGGATCCTGGGGGGCAGACATGTTATCCAGAGGTTGACAAGTTGGGCCTACGGTATGGCTTCAATTGTCTCCTTACTAATGTCTGTCCCTCAGTTTTTACTGCACTTTAGACATTGAGGGCTTTTGGGGGGACGGTGAGGAAAAACACTGACCAGGGGCCTGGGGCTTTGCCCACATCTGTCCCCCCAATTTTAACTGCATCATAGTATCACGCACTACTATACATCCATATACAACAACACCTACATACAACGCTGCACTGGGGGTGGAGGCGAGGGAAGAGATTGGATGCCGGGGCAGAGATTGGATGCCGGTATGGGGGCTTGGCTAATGGCGTCCTGCAGCTGCTGCCGGTCCTGGGTAGGCCATCCATTTGCCCCAGTCGCGGAGGGGGTGTGAAGGTGGATGAGTGTGTCTTTGTCCTTGTCCCTTTTTGTATAGGTGGATGAATATGTACGTGTTGGGGGGAGGGGTGTATATATGAGTGTGTGTGTGCATGTATTGGGGTAAATGTGTATGTATATTTGTGGGTGTAAATATGTCCATAAGAATGTATATGGGAATGGGTGAATGTGTGTGGGAGTGTATATGTTTGTGTGGATGTACATGTGTGTGTAGGTGTATATATGTGTGAGGGTCCATATATGAGGGTGAGTATGGGTGGGAGTGGGTGTGTATATATATAGTTGTGTGTGGGTGGACACATAAAGAGGGTGTATATAAGGAGGTATGTATATGTGTATATGTATGTAGGAGTGTATAAGGGTGTGAATGAAGGTGTATGGGTGTATATGGGAGTGAAGGTGTGCGGGTATATATATGGGGTGAATGTTGAGTGTATATGTGAGGACAGCTGGTTCTGGGTCTTGGGCTTGTCATGCCTGGTCCTCACCTGGCTGCTCCCCGGTGGTTACTTCTCTCCTCCAGAAAGGGGGCACCTTGGGGTTTCGGGGCCCGGCCTGGTGCTCCGGCGTGGCGATTGGCCCGCTCCCCTGGGCGGTTGTGGCCCGGGGCGGCTCGGGACTCCTCGGCAGGAGGGGGGCCCTGCTGGGTGATGGGTGGCGAGGGGCACTGGGGCCTTGCTACTGCCCCGTGGGGGGGGGTCATCCGGGAGGCGGCTCTGTTTCCTCTGGTTCCCCTGGGCCTGCGCCCCATGGTTGGAGGGGTGCTGTCCGGGGTCTCCCTATCCAATCCACTGGGGCGGGCATGCGGGGATCACTGGGAAGTGCGGCGCTGGGGCTCCTCTGCTCCTGGAGGGCCACAGGTGGGCGGGATTCCCTGGTCTTTCTCTGCCTGCCTCTGGCCTCTGGGGGAATGTTGTCGCAGCTTTCTACCCTCGCTAGTAAGTGCATTCCATACATTTATCCTAGGGTGCACTTACATAAACACACACACTCACACATACACACACATCACAGTCATTTGTGCTGTATGTCTTAGGCACACTTTCTGCTCTTCTTTCAGGAGCAGCCGTTGATGAACCATTGCAGTAGTCAATTGTGCTGTTCTTTCTGCCCTTCTGTCTTTTTCCCTACTTACTTTCTCTCCCCCTCTTTTCATTCGCGAACAACACAACACTAAGTTGAAGAGTTAAAGAAGTTCGGCACGCAACCTAAAGTGTGCTTTTGGTGCAATTGAGTTTGACACCCCTGGGTTATACCAATCCTTAAGGGAATTGAGAGTCTGCTTAAGGGAAGCGGAACCCCTGGAGGAAGGGTTCAGGGACTGTACCGTGGAACTTGAATGCTGCACAAAATTAAAAATGTCTTTTGCAGAAAATAAAAAGCACACTTGTGCATTTATTTCTCACAACATCTCTCCACATTCTTGGTTATTTGTTGATACTAAAACATATTTGTTGTTGCCAATTTACAGGTGCATCTCAATAAATTAGAATATCATCAAAAAGTTACATAAAGTGATACACATATATTATAGATTCATGACAAACAAAGTGATCTATTTCAAGTGTTTATTTCTGTTAATGTTGATGATTATGGCTTGCAGCCAATGAAAACCCAAAAGTCATTATCTCAAAAAATTAAAAATATTTTATCAGTCCAACTGAAAAAAAGATATTTAATTCAGAAATATTGACCTACAAAAAAGTATGTACACTTAATGGACTGAATACTTGGTCGGGGCTCCTTTTGCACAAATTACTGCATCAGTGCGGCGTGGCATGGAACCGATCAGCCTGTGGCACTGCTGAGGTATTATGGAAACCCAGGTTGCTTTGATAGCAGCCTTCAGCTCTTCTGTATTGTTGGGTCTGGTGTCTCTTATCATCCGTTTGTTGGCCAATCAAGCACAGTGATACTGTGGTTATTAAACCAGGTATTGGTACTTTTGTCAGTGTGGACAGGTGCCAAGACCTGCTGCAATATGAAATTTACATCTCCACAAAGCTTGTCGACAAGCTTGTCTCATCGACAAACTTTTTGGAGATGAAAATGTTATTTTAGAACTGTAATACACAATATGAAACAAAACCTTGAATCTATGAAAAACAAAATCTGTCTATCAAAAGTGTAAAAGATTCTGTTCTAATGACTTTCTTCTACAGTCAAAGTCAACAGGTAGAGCAATCCATGTATGAGATCACAGAGGAACTAAAAAAGGTGATGAAGCATGGTGAGATGGTGAACTTGGAGGTAAGACAAAAAAAATAACTTGCTTTTGGCAACATCACATAAATCTCATAAACTGTTAATGTTGATATGTTGATATTGCCCAGGTTAGAGTTTAGTATTAGGGAAGACAAAATAGTCTGAAAATTGTACTGTAATGATGCAGCTGCTGGAATCTTACTTTCCCTGAGGTGAACCCTCCCAAAAGCCTCAATAAAGTTCAATCTAATCTAATATACTCGCAATGCATTGCAGTGGTGAAATGGCTAAATACCCCACCTCACCCCCCCAACAAAACAGTGTTGTGTGTTTCAAAATGTAGACTATATTGGAATCTTTATTTTTTTTGTATGTAGGACTCCTTCCCATGCCTTCATCTGGATGTTAAACAGAAGACCAGGTGCCAAGTTTGTCTGCCTTGCTGTTTCTACACCATGATGGGTCAGCTGTGTCAAAGGAACACTGAGGCACTGGTTAAAGGTTTGTGTTTGGACACAAATTGACATGTCCCTGTATTTCCAATGCTGAACTACACCTTCCTGAATACATCCTGATTTTTTTGTTCATTTACACGTGCAGAGCTTCTTTTAAAGATATGTTTCTTTTAAAAGCTACCAAGCTCTCCCTGGATTCCTTGAGGCGCCGTATCCATGTTGTGAACCCTACATATCACTCTTCCTCATCCAGTCCTGCAGCTCATACTCCTTTATTCAGAGCCTCTGTTGAACTATCCATCCCCAACATCATCTTCAAACCGAATTTAGAGGAAGTACAGGTATTAATATAATTTTCTGCATTTATTTCACAAAATCATGAGAGAGTTCACATTCTTGGAGATTTGCCAATATATATATTTAGTTGACAAAGGTTTTGTGTCTCAGGAAGCAGACGTAAATAATATTTTTCAGACTACCCCCCAACCCCATTTCCCTCTTGTTGCACAACCAGATGGAATTCTTCCTTAAATCTATACCAAAGGGACTGGGAAATGTTTAACAGATAGGTTACTGACTGTTACTGGGCATACAATATGCAATGAAATAAAACACGCAGGACAACAAAACTGATGGCGATCATAAAACAACGTTTACTGAGAGCCAGATTGTAGCCAAAACGTGTTAACGCAAAGCTTAACAGGACAATGAGCTGCAAGATAAAAGCTGGTAAAACATCACATGTCAAATCAACAGACTAGATGTAAGCGTTTGTGGACATCATACATACACACACATATGGTTTACAGTGGAATATGGCCGGTGTTAAATCAAAGAAAATAACAGAATTACTACCCTACCTAGATGACCTACTCCTAGCAAGAATACAATTCCTACATGCAAAACCTTTCCTACTATGCGTATACAAAAGGAGCAGCCTACACAATGTAATGCTGTTAACCTGTCGCTCCTCAACCTTAACCTCCAGTACATAACATAAGGGTTTAGTCTCAGTTAATACCCTCCCTTTCAGTGTGCATAACTTGTGTACCACAAACACTCAGCAAAAGCAAGGTACATCAATCATAACTGCAGTTACGTACAACTCAAAACACACACACACATTACATCTCCCTATCTCACTCATATAAGTGTCGTTCCCCCATCTCTCCTATATGTGTCTCTAACTGTTGCCTCCCATGTGTCCTGTGCCATGTGTCTTTCATCCTTCTTCCGTTGTCCATCTTTTAACCACGAATGCCCGCCTCCTTCAGCGCCCAACTGGTGGATAGGAGGAGCCACGACGTAACCTGATTGGTGGTACAGCAGGGTGATACTTACACACTCATTGGCATTCAATTAATCCACCTAACGAGATAAAAAAAAGACAAACCAAAGCGTGCCATCCGTGCATGTAATGCCATGATGTGAAAGAACCTGGGATTGTACAAAGGCAGTGCTTTATTGGTTGACCTTACTGGGTAACATAAAATGTTTACATTCCCATTTGTCTGTGTTGTCTAGAGTATTCTGAACAAAGTTGTGTCTACCGTCTTATCAATGGCAAAGGATATTCCACTCTGGAAATTTTCAAATTTGCATCACAAACAACTACAGGTGTTTTATTTTTGAGACTTATTTGTGTCTTTATTGGACAGGCTTCTTGATCATTTATTTTTTTGTTCATTGTTTATTGATCCATTAATCAAAATCATTAGTTAAATTATAATACCGACCCAGTTCATTATTTTTGTTCATTAAGGCATAACTACTAAATTTGCATAGACATTAAGCAATTTGTTTGTGGTACTGATTTGAAGTACCAGTAGACTTCCTTCATTTTATACCTCAAATATTCCAGTTGGAGCAATTAGCAGCACGTGAACTGGGAGATGATGGACCAGTCACCAAACAGCTCACACTCAAACACCTTGAAAGGCAGATTGCTGAGCACAAGGATGTCGTTAAAACAGTTTCCCAGCTGAGCTCTATAGTGTCCTCCCTTAAAGTGAATGATGGGGATGTTCTGGTAGACCTCACCCATTTCTCTGCTCTGTGGACCCAGGTATGTAGTACCCACTCTTAGCAAGTAGGATGAAGGATTATAAGTAAGCACATATTGTAAAATAAGCAGAAATCAGATCTGGGTGAGAAAGCTTGTCATATTTATAATCTTTCTTCTTTTCAAGGATCCAGCTGAACAAGTGAATGCATTTTTGGAAACAAATCCATCCCTTCCTGAGTTCAGTGCTCAACTTTCCTATTATTCTGTGAGTGTACTTTTCAAGTATTGCATGATCCAAGGAATAATGGGCCAGATTCATAAAACACAATGCTTTCTCCATTATGCTATGAAAAAAAAATTGATTGAGAATGAAATAATTACTATTCATTAAGTTGCCATGGCGATAATTAGCACACCAGTGTCAACTTACTGCTCTGGTAAATTCAACTGTGCCAAAGGTGATAGACAATCAAAACTGGAATGGGAATCAGGCCATGCATATTAGAAACCCATACCAAAAGACTGCCATATGCATAAAAACGTAATGCATTTGTAACTTTCACCAAGACTTTAAGTGCATTGCTGCACTGAGCTGATGGCTTCAGATTTTCTAAATCATGGTAGAGCTGTAAAATTCTGTCATGTTAACTTTGTTGATATGTTCATGAATTTGGCCCATAGTCTCTTAAACAAAGTACAAAAATCAATTATTGGATTGTAATGTTACTTATAATGGTACAATAATCTTGACTTGATCAATATTCGTTGTTTACTGTAACTTATTTATGAATACAAATGTATTAATTTGGCAAAGATAATGAAAATATATCTTTGGGTAGCTTTTTGCTTGTTGCAGTCTTTCTAATTTTCTCCCCAAACATGCCAATTGCTCATTGTCTTTGTCTTAATAGCATTTTGATAAGGTTGATAATGTTGTGGCAATTTTTAAAGAGAGAGTTAACCAGACCTTTGTAGCTGCTATTTTTTTCATTTTACATTATGAAGCACTAATATCCTACTACTTTTGATATAATGCAAACGATATAGTTCTAGCACTAGTTAATAGTTGTGTGGAAATAGAAATAGAACACAGATATGTCTGGCTCCGCCCCTATTTGTCAGTCTAGTGTTCTTTTTCCTTTATCTCTGCCTTTGTTTCCACAGTTTCTTCCCTCCCTGTTTGTTTACTCCCTGTTTATTGTTTCCAACTGTCCTTTGTTTCGGTGGTGTGCTTGTGTGTTCCTGTGCATGCAGGCATTGTCTGTTCTCAGATGTTGTTTGTTCAGGTTTTCATGATTAGTTTTCTTTTGCTGCATTTACTGTATAGCTTCCCTATTTATTTCTCCCTGCTCATAGTTCTTATTTGTTTGATTAGCTTCCCTGTTCATGTTTCCCTGTTTAATCAATCCTATTTCTATTTGTCCTAGTTTAGTAATGGTTTTGTAAATTAGCACCTCTGTTTATGTTCCCTTATTTAAGTTTACTATGCTAGTGTTTTCCTGTTCATGTTACTCATATTTCAGTGCTTGTGTGGTTGGCCTGTCTGTGTGCCCATCTCTGTTTTGGTTTCCCTGCTTGTTTGCTTGTCCCTTGTGTATCTTTTATAAATATCCCATGGTTCCTAATGTCCAGCTCTGCCCATGTGTTCTTGTTATGTGGATCTGGTCTCCCTTTAGTGCCCTAGCATATTAGTTCAGACAACCGAATATGTCGTGTAGATCGCGTGCCCTTTGTGTGGGCGTGGTGATCATCCAGGATCCTCACCCAGTATTAGATAAACCCTGCCCACTATTGCACGTGTCCTCCTCCTAAGTCAGAATTGTTACAGATACAGGGCAACTCTATCGTCTCCTGTAGTAGAGTGGCTTTTAGCATTCATATGGGTTTCCTAAACACAAAACCACTTACATGGATTTTGGCTGGAACTAAACTGAGATTTCAGGTTTATTGGAATGGATTTTGGTTTATTTTTTGTCCAAACTTAGTGGTCAAATAGACCACAAAATCAATCCAACTAGACATAAAGGACTGAAGCTGAATGGGTGATGTACACTGATTTGGCAGTGTATTAAGTACATGTGTAACACTTGGGGCGTCATAGGGTGATGAGGCGGACGCATGCGCTGAGAAGAGCAAGGTTTATTCAGGGCAAATCCACAAACAGAGTCGGGGTCACAGTCCAGGGTCATAAAGCCAAAATGGTTACCCATAGTAAAACAAAAAGGAAAACCAGGCAGATCACACAGAACATAAACTTAAACATAACAGACAGGCAGAGTAGACAAATAATAATCAGAAAGATATCAAACTTATCTTAACATTCACATGTACATTCAATAACCAGCCGTTGGGTGGAAACTAGGGACAGGTGGGCGTGATAATGAGAGGGTGGAGTAACAAATTGTAGAGGGTGGAGTAACAAATTGTAAGAGAGACAGACAGGCATGGAAGAACACTAGCACATGGGAGAAATAAACAGACATGACATGTGGGTCGGGGCCATACATGACAACATGTATGCGTGCTTCCATTTGCCTGCATAACTCCATGAATTCACTTTGGCATGGAATCTATATGGCACTGTGGCACTGTTTAGAAATGTTGTACCATGCCAAAATTGTTGTAGCTGCTGTAAATTGGACGGCTGTGAATATCTCTTTTCATCTCACTAAGACTGCCAATGGAGTTGGGATATGCAATAAAAATGGGATAAGCAATAAAAATTTGCTGTTTTGTTTCTTAAACTATTTGAAGAGGATACATGCCTTGGTGTATGATCATGCGGGATATGTCCGTAGTCACAGTCATAAGGCGGCAGGTATATGAACATGATCAGAAAAAATATTCATATGTAGAGTGTTAATTTGGTCCCCATAGGATTTGATAAATGGTTCATTCTGACATTATATTTATTTCAGTGTGTAAATTCTGTTTGTGTCAAACCTTTGATTGTTTTGGTTGTATGTGAAAAGCCTAAGCTGTTTGTAATTCTAGTGCCATTACATCCACCATAACCATTATGGCACTGTAGTATGCCTGTAACACCTGCCAGATGGCAGAAATGCAATCAGAGTGCTGCAGGGGTGAGTGAGGTCTTTTTACATGTGTTTGGCATTCCTCTGATACCACATGTTATATCTTCTCAAAGGCATGGAACTTGAGTCCTGTGATTTCATGGGCATTCCTAACCTTTCATGTCTGCATTTGTGCTTGTTGCATAATCGAGTGCAATACGGTATGCTAGTGTGCTTTCTGTGGTGCATTGGCAGAAGGTCAGACATTGCCAACTTGGCTTTCTTGATTGTTTCTTGACAAAGTATTGCCATTGTTGTACCGTTTTGCTGTTGATGAAACTGATTTTTAACAGTGGTTCACAATAAATGTGTTAAAACAACATATATATATATATATATATATATATATATTGCAGACTCTCGAAGCTAAGATTGAGGACCTCCCAGCCTTCTGTACTTTAGGCTTCATCCTTTATGACATCAGCTCTCTCAAGTTCTCCTTGATCCAGGAGTGTCGGGCATGGAAGTGGATATATGGGGGGGCCTTAAATCAGCGTGCCTCTACAGATATGGTGGAAATATGTGCTTTTGTGGATGGGGTGAGCAAACAACTTCAAAGGCCTATTTCTGACCTGGAGGATGTGAGAGGAGCTATGGCAGCTCTAAGGGAGTTGCGCAAGACAGAGATACATATTGATGCCACTGTTGGGCCAGTAGAGGAGTCTTTTGCCCTCCTTAATAGACATGAACTACAGTTCACTGATGGAAATGCAGAGAGGATGGATAGCTTAACATATGCCTGGAAGACCCTTAAGACACTGGTGAGTTTTTTTTTTACCTTTTTAAGTTTTAGTTTACAGTTTATAAAAGTGAAATGTTTAAAAATGGCACTTAATACTGTACTGAGTCAGTGATTTAAACTGTCAGTGATTTAAACTGGATATAAAGTGATTATTACTTTCTCATTTATTTTTTTAAATAAACAATACAAATGTACAGTTGAATGGACATTGATTTGGCATGTACTTGGACATCAGTGGACATTGATTTGGCATGTACTCATCCACAGTCATTTACAATTTATTTTTTCCTTGTCATGTTTCAATTTAAGGTTGTGCAAACCCAGAATACACTTGAGGTCATCCATCCCAGTATGAAAGCAGAGCTGCTGTCTGAGATTGAAAAGTTTCAGTTTACAGCCCAAAACTTCTACAATGACTATGATAACAGGTACTGAAGAAATGCAGTCTTCACTATGTATGTTATACTAGTTTGGCACGAGCGGAAACCATTACAGGGAGTCTGGCCTGAGATGTACTTGAATGAGGTGGTCAACTGCCAAGTGCTTCTACTTTAAAGGTTTAATGAGACCCAAATTTTTTTGGGGTATATGTGGTTAGGCAGAAAAACACTTCTGCCTGCACTTTGCTCTCTCTTCTATGTTCATGTGCACTGGAACTAACAAAAAAACCAAATTGGCTCACAGGGTTATTTGAACTCCAGAGGCCAGCTACCCAGTAAAGGGAGAGCAAGGAGACTGACAAGTTGGTTAATGGATGGGTGTAGAATCTGTACTTGACCTGCACATCAACTGCTCCGACTCTGCTGACTCTGATCCAACACCTGAATCTTGACCAGGGTAGACTTGTTTGACATTAACAAAGTGCACATGGTAACTACTGATCCATAATCACAATAATTGGACAGCCTTCAAGAAATTAGCTCTTAGCTCTATATGTCGGCTAACAATAAAAAAAAGAATGATTATACAGAATGCACACGCGAACCTAGGAATTCAAAATAACTAAACACAAACGCTTCAATCAGGAGAGAGGGATGACAGAAAACAATGCGTAAACCGAAAGCAGAAAACTAAGAGTAAATAACTATAGAGTCCAGGACTAGGAAATATGAGGCAGGGGAATATACATACCAGGCAATGAGTGATGAATTCGGGGGGTAAGAAGTAACACGGGCACGAAGTAGCATCGAGCAGAATCACGGAAGACAAAAACAAACACAGGAGAAGCGGGAAGAATCAGGTTAACGAGCACAGAGAGTCAAGGGTTACCTTACAGACACGTTGACCGACATTGAGGGACGAAACAGAGGGGAAACAGGGATATCAAACAAGACACAGGTGGAACAGATAATTACAGGGACAGGGACACAAGGAACAAGGTCGTGGCAGACAACGGGGAAACTATGGAAACAGGAAAACAAGGCAGGACTAGGGCAGACGACACACGACAGGGGAGAAGGGCGGAGCTATACGTGACATTAACAAGGAATGGAATTCTAAATATTCATTTACTGAAGTAAAATGTAAAGCTATGTGCTTAGTTTGCGGACAACAGGTAGCTGTGTTTAAGGATTAGAATTTGAATCGCTATTACGCAAGTAAACACACAGAGAAATACAAGAGCTAGACTGACACGAGTGTCTGAAAATTTGCTAGTGAAACTGCAAAGGCAACAAGGATGTTGTACAGAGCTGCACTCATCCAGACATGCAGCAGTCAGGACCAGCTGTGTGATATCCAACAACACTGCAGGAACAGTAAGACATTCTCTGATGGGGAGTTTGTCCAAGGATGCTTGGTGATCTTTGCAGTGCTAATTTGTCTTGAGGAAAAGGCGTTTGCAAATGTGTCCCTCTTCAGGCGAACAAAACTTTTGGTTCAAAATGGATCGAGGGGAATCTAGACATTCAGCTGCAAAACAAAGCAGATATTTACTTTTTTTCGTGGCTCTGGAAAAGAGCTGTTACGATACAGCCCAGTTTCTGATCTTAATATGTGGAACAAGTTCATTCATTAATGATTTAATTCGGTCCTCCACATTTTAATTGTGTGACGAGGTGATTGTGGCGGCAGGAGGCAGAGGCTGTGAACTGAAAGCTTTATTCTCCATAGTATAAGGATAACAAAAAGACTCAGGCTGAGAGGCAATATTCGTATCAGGCTGTATATACAGCAGTACTTAGCAATGGCCAGGTAGGCAAACTAGGACGGAGGAGAAGTCCCGGAGTTCAGAGGCGACGGCTTGTCCTGGGACGTCTGGCGAAGGGGCAACAATGGGGAACTGCAACAGAAGGGAACTGCAAGACCTGAGGGCTTAAGTGGGGTGGGTGGAATTGTGCACAGGTGTTAGTAGTGCGGTGATTTGGACCTGGGGAGTGGTGCGCTAAGTCAGGGTGTGTGCCTAGCTGAGGTGGGCGTGTGCCTCTGTGAACCAGCTCCTGTGCCCTCTGGTGGCTTCCAGGCCGAACCACCGTGACAAATTGTATCATTGTAATATTTAATTCAGTTTTTTTATTATTAAGATATAGTATGTATCATGTATACAGTATATTTATATAGTGCTGAACCAAGTTAAGTATTAGTCTGGCCCTCTAAAACCATTCCAGTGTCTCATGTGGCTCCTTGGGAAAATTATTTGCCCAGCCCTGACCTAGAGGCTTCGAACTGAATCCCTTCAATCTCTAAAAGGACTGGCCTGATGACTTGGTCACCTTGGTGATACTCTTGGCACAAGTCAACTTGAAGGGCAATCTTAAGGGTGTAGATCTCCCATCCCCAGCCACCTTTAAAATGTGGGGCCCCTGGAGGATTGAAGATTAATTTTATCTGTTGGATGGTGAGTCATTGTTGAAGCTCTTATTGCAGGCTGGCAAAATTTTGCTGGAGCTTCCTTTGGACACACAGAATCTCATGAGGTTCCCTTGCCTGGCAATGAAATGCTTCATTGGTAGGTAGCATTCAGTGGTAGGTAGAGGGCAAGACCTTCGCAGGCTGGCTTTTCCCAGTTGAGGTAAGCCAACTGGTTGCACCCCTGGCTTCTGGTGTCCCTCCCCATGTCACTTCTGTACGCGAGTCTGCTTACTGATCTCAGGGAGCAACGTGACGCAGCGTGCACGTCAACAGACCCAAACACAGACACACAAGCCCAAGGGAAGAGTTAGAATAAGTAAAAAGTGCACCAACACAAAACCAGTGACAAATCCAAAAAAAACAAAAAAACAAAACAGCAGTCATCTGGTACATAGACAAGACATTCAGACAAACAACCCTCAGGTCATGAACTCCCTAATAGGTAACGCCCACTCAAGGGACGAACACAATGCACAATGCAATCTGTACCGTGACAAAATGAAAGCAGGATTTTTTTGCATTAAAAATCTTTTTGAGTGGTTGTAAATTTTAAAATGTTATAAAACATTTAAAAATACAGGACACCTTTTTTAATTTTTCATCCCTAGCCATTGTTTAAACAAACAATGTTTTTTAAAGAACTTTGTTGATTTTGTCCATCTCAGTGCTTTGATTTCAATGGTGATCTTGAAGTAATTTGTAGGCAGCTGACTGTTTGTGTTCTGCTCATAGTGGTCCAGGAGTGGTGGGGTTAAACCCTCGTGAAGCCAGTGACAGATTGCAGGTTTATCAGGCCCAGTTTGATGAGCTTTGGAGAAAATATGTCACTTTTTCGAGTGGTGAAGAGCTGTTTGGCCTTACGGTTAAAGGTGAGTTTTTTTTTGTTGTTGTTTTTGTAGTAAATTTGCAGTTACACTATTCACTATTCTATCCTCTGGTTCTTTGCACTCTGAGCACATCTGCAGCCGTACAGTATACTCTAGGGAATATATGTTTTCAATATGATACATTAAATACATAAATTTAACTACAAATTATTGAAGTTTGAAGTTATCATGGTTCATATCAGTGTCATATTCCATGTTGTAACGTTTGGATCAAGGCAGCAGGAGGCAAGGGCTGTGAACCAAAAGCTTTATTATCCATACCAAAGGTAACAGAAATACTCAGGCCTTAACGGCTAATGTAAAGCGATGAGTAGCACTCAGCAGTTCCGCAGAGAGTGGTTCAGTGTAGCTAGGATCCCAGCGGCGAGGCAAGATGACGTAGTCCGGCTTGTCTGGCGCAAGCGCAACAATGTGCAACACTGAACTGCAGAACCTGTGGGCTTAAGTGCTACGACAGGAAATTGTGCACAGGTGTTAGTAGTGCGGTGATTGGGAGAGAGGGAGTGGCGTGCAATGAGGGGGCATGAGGTGTACCGGAGTGGGAGTGTGTCTGGGACAACCTGTCTGGGCACACGCCCTCTGGTGGCTTCTCTGCCTCGCCACTGTGACACATGTGAACTCATGGAGTCAAAATAAATATTTATAAAATAAAATATTTGCATTATTCTAAAGTTTTACATTTTATCTGCTTATTGTCAAAGCCTGCTAATAATGCAAAATTTAGGAGCAATAAAATTGAATGGACATTACTTTGCGAAACAGCAAATACAGATACACTCCCATGCTTTAACCTCCTTAGTTCATGATGCTAGCTCAGTACAATCCAGATTTTTCCTCCATCTGCCACTTCAAAGGGCCTAATCAATTACCTCATTGTTAACTGTGAGCAGCGTGTACCTCATTTATTGTGTAGTGATCACAAATTTGTCAATTTAACGAATGATGTTCCAGTTTTCAGTGTTGGATCTCATTATTATTATTTTTTTACCTGTAAAACAATAGGAGCATAATAATTATGCTCATCTACATCTCACCTACACCTATTCCTTAAATATTATTGAATCTCAGCCCCATTCAAACTCTGCACAGCTCTGGTCAAGAGCTAGTTAGGGTAATCACCTCCTCCCAAGAACCAGTCTTGCTTTCTGTTGATTATCTCTTAGGAAGGTATTGTCCCTCACAGGCTGCCCACGTGAGGAATATGCTTTGGTCTCTGCCGTTGTCATGTCCAGAACATCTGCTCACCTCACACCAACAGCTCAAGAGGCTGTTGATGGACTTTAGACATTTTTAACAAATACCTCTGTGATTATGGTCTTACTGATTAAATCGAATAGAATATAATTGGGTTCTGGGTCTTGGGCTTGTCGTGCCCGGTCCTCACCCGGCTACTCCCCGGTGGTTACTTCACTCCTCCAGAAACGGGGCGCCTTGGGGTTTCGGGGCCCTGTCTGGTGCTCCGGCGTGGCGATTGGCCCGCTCCCCTGGGCGGTTGTGGCCCGGGGCGGCTCGGGACTCCTCGGCAGCAGGGGGGCCCTGCTGGGTGATGGGTGGTTCTCGGGGGCGATCTGCTGGGTGGGGGGGGGTCATTCGGGGGGGCGGCTCTGTTTCGTCTGGTTCCCCTGCGCCTGCGCTCCGTGGTTGGAGGGGTGCTGTCAGGGGGTCTCCCTCTCCCGGCCACTGGGGCAGGCATGCGGGGATCACTGGGAAGTGCGGCCCTGGGGCTCCACTGCTCCTGGAGGGCCGCAGGTGGGCGGGATTCCCTGGTCTTTCTCTGCCTGCCTCTGGCCTCTGGGGGAATGTTGTCGCAGCTTTCTACCCTCGCTAGTAAGTGCATTCCATAAATTTATCCTAGGGTGCACTAACAAACACACACACTCACACATACACACACATCACAGTCATTTGTGCTGTATGTCTTAGGCACACTTTCTGCACTTTCAGGAGCAGCAGTTGATGAGCCATTGCAGTGGTCAATCGTGCTGTTCTTTCTGCCCTTCTGTCTTTTTCCCTACTTACTTTCTCTCCCCCTCTTTTCTTTCCTCCTCTTTTCTCTACTATCCTGTATGGTCTACCTAACACCAATTATTTTCATCACTATTGTACTGTTTTATACAGAATTGTTTTCTTTTGATCTTTATATAAAAACAAAGTTCTCCTCCAAAAATGGGGGGGGTGGAGGTGGGCCAAAAAAAAAAAAAAAAAAAAGACATGGTTAAAGACATGGTACCGATTTACACAGTGTCCAAAAATGGCTTTCAAAACCTTCTCTTGACTCTTGACAAAAGATACCAGCTTCCATCCTGCACATACTTCAGCCAAGTCGCCATTCCAGAATTGTACACTACATGTAGGAACAAAGTTGAAACGGAGCTGAGAAGTGTGGAGTATTACGCGACAACGACAGATATGTGGTCGAGCCGAACCGGTGCACCTTACCAAAGCCTCACTGTTCACTTCATAAATGAACATTTTGAATTAAAGATCCGTTGTCTACAGACGTCGTACTTTCCTCTTGACCATACGGGAGTGATGCGATGACACAAATTTATATAAATACTTTATTATTTATAAAATGAAATAAATACTCACTAATTAAAACAACTTTTACAGTGTGTGACAGACATGGATGTCTCTTAAGTTTTTGCATTTTAATGAAGTTAATAGTGTTAGTGTTAAAACTCGACGGTGGACTACGGAGCAGAGGCAAGTCCACCTCCGTCGGTATACTCAGAGGCTGACGGGGACCGCGAGACAGAGGCGAGTCGTCCTCCGTCGGTTTATTCCGAAACTGCGGAGGCGTCCGAGGAGGAGGCGACTTCCCCTCCGTCTGTCGGTTCCGAGGGGACCGCGTCCTGGAGAGGACCTGGAGAGGTACGAAGAGAGCCCCGCCCCCTTGGAGTGCTCGGTGAGGTCCGTGAAGGACCGAGAGGTGCGGCAGCCTCGCCAGGCTGAACGCCGCTCCTCCGCGCTAACGACGTTAGCATGGCGAGCCCGGTGAGTGGATCCGCGGAGGCCAGCATGGGGACTCCTTCCTACTCCCCAGAAGAGGAAGAGGCAATGGAGGCCCAGGAGGAGGGGGCTACGCGCGACTCGGCAGCACCCGGCGGGGAGTGGCCACCAGCGGGAGCACCGTCTTGGAGGGGGAGAGTGCCTGCCAAGCCCATGAGGGGCAAGGGCCCCCCCGCGGTGGACAAAGGGACTGCGCAAGCTCCAGGGGAACCCCGGGGCAGGGCGCAGACGAGGGATCCCGGTGGGCAACCGAGGGGGAGACCACCGGGTGCAGCACCTGCCACTACAGGGCTGCAGACCCCACCACTAACGGGGCTTCCGGCGTGGAGACCCGGGACTGCTTTATCGCTTGTGTCGCTACCTGTCTTTGTGTCTGTTCCTATCGTTCTCCCCAATCCCTTTTTCCCTCTCGTGCCATTCATGTTTAATGTGCCTGTGTGTGTTCTCCCCTGTCTTCTCGGAGTGGAGTGACTCCCGCTGGCCGAGGTTCTTGAGGTGGGTCCGGGGCGTTACAGCTGCGCTGGGCAACCCGGGACGGAGACTTGCCCTTGGTGGGGGGCTCTGTCACGGTGACGCTCCTGGACCCCTCCTTTTGGGCGTGTGTTTACGTCATCTAAGTCCATATGTGTAGTTCCGTGAGTGTGTGTCGGTGTGGGTGTGTTCATCAGTCTCGCCTGTGGCTTGTCTTGTCATCACCAGGGGATAGCGTTGTTTGTCTATTTAATGTGCGTTAACGCAGTGTCTTGTGCTCGTCATTGTTCAAACTGTTACGTGTGAGAGTGTGTTTATGTTTCGCTACTAAAAAGTAGCTTATTCGTGCTAATAAACGTTGAGTGTGGCAGTAGCTCTGTGGCGTCCTGCTTCGAATTCTTCAACGTTACACACGCCCTAATGTCCGCCACACACTGTAAAAGTTGTTTTAATTAGTGAGTATTTATTTAATTTTATAAATAATAAAGTATTTATATAAATTTGTGTGTCATCACCATTAAAATGGAATGAAACACCATGCCTTCTGAGGATCAAAGAGGGAGGAGATACAGTGAAAAGAGAAGAGGCCCATCCATCCATCCTTTTACATATGTTTATCCGGGTCTGGGTTGTGGGGGTAGTAGCCTCAGAAAAGAGGCCCAGATTTCCCTCTGCCCAGCCACCTCTTCCAGCTCTTCCGGGGGGATACTGAGGTGTTGGCTCTGCTCTCTCTTCACCAAAACGTCCGCAACACTGCAGCCGCCGCACCGATCCGCCTGTCAACCTTCCATTCCATTCTTCCCTTCACATGCTAATTCAAATCAGGAAATACACAAAGAAAAAGGTACAAATAAAAACATCCAAATGTATGTGTAAATGAAATATAAATAGACGTCTACCAAATTGCAAAAGTAAATGGAATTATTGCGTTTGAATTTGAATTTTGAGCTCATACTTGCTATGAGTGGAACTGTAAATGCCAATTTAGGATTGCATTGCCATTTTGCATATTATATTTCAATTTCAAATTTGCTTCCATAGTCCATAGTAGTTTTACATAGTCAAGTGACTGCCAGAAATTAAATTCTTGAAGTCTTTTTTAAATTTTGTCCCTTCCATCTTCTCTAAGAATTTTCATAGTAGCTTTAAAAAATATACATTGGTAAAATTGGGGTTAGGGTTAGCACTCCTTCCAACACACAATATATGATTTACTTTACAAAACAATTGTCTCTTAAAGTATGAGTATAAGTTTTAATATGATTTATAATTTTAAGGGCAAGACTTGTAATATGTCGATTTATTGCTTTTTTTGTTGTTGAAGCTTAGTTGAAACAATGTGTTGGGGGGAAAATGAAAAATGGCCAGACCGTTAAGATTTCTCAAGGGTTTGAGAAGTTTTGAGAACTTTTAAATAAATAGCATTAGACATTGTTTAGCGGTGCTTTATATAAATTGAAAATGGCCAGAGACCAATTCTATGCGAACACACTTGTGCTGTCCATGTTGTTCCACATTTATACAAGGACTTCTAACTTTTGCATGAAATTATGGACATTTAGTAGACCCCAGATTTTTTAAATGTCACTTGTGCGATAATTCACTTGTAAACCTTTTGTCATTGTTCTCCTCAGAGTATCCTGATCTTCACAGAATCAGAAGAGAGCTTAGCCTTCTGTCTAAGCTGTACAGTCTGTATAACTCTGTCATTGACAGTGTTAATGGCTACAGTGATATACTGTGGGCAGACCTCAACATAGAAAAGATAAACAGCGAACTCCAAGATTTCCAAAACAGGCATGTTTTTCAAATTATATGATTGATTATATTTCTGTGTATCTTGTATTTACACATGTTCTATGTCTGTTTACACATTTTGGTGAATCATTACTAGGATCCGGAAGCTTCCCAAGGCACTGAAAGAATGGCAAGCCTTCAATGACTTAAAGAAGAAGATTGATGACTTCAGTGAAACTTGTCCTCTACTTTACATGATGACAAACAAAGTAATACTTTGCAGAGCAACCAAGAATTTTAGTAACACTGTATTTGAAGGTGGCTACTTTCTTATGGAGATCATTTGTGCAAATTTATGTTAAGTTACACCTAAAATGACAAAATTGTCTCTCAATACACAGATGTATTATTTGTTCATTGATGTATACAGATATTTTGTATTTTCTATTACTGTTTTATTGACACATTAGTAGGGACCTTTTAAAGAGCTACCCAAGTAAAGGTAAGTATAATCTTATGTAATTTATATGACAAAGTTGGAGAGTTCTAACTGTCTCTTCAGCATTAAAACTCAAATCTATAGTGCTTTTTACATGTGAGGTCACAGAGCTGCTTTACAGAAATCAAATATACAAAAAATTCATGTTCATGGCCTTAATGAGCAAGACAAGGTGACAGTGGCAAGGAAAACTCCCTGAGATCATCAGGAAGAACTCTTCAGAAGAACTAAGACTCAGAAAGGGAATGCAACAGCAGATAAACTAAAAACAAATAATGAAAAAAGTAGCTTTTGCTTTTAACATTTTAAATATTTTTGATCTGCTCAGGAGAGTTGGCAGCACACGTGTGTAGTTCCTGTAGCTCACCTGGTATAACAGGTAGAGCTCACAAATAAGAGGTGTTAGTACAGGTGCTAAAATGGGACCATCCCATGCAAATCTCTTTGCTGGATATTTTGAGAATATTTTTTTAACAGTATATTGGAACTACACCCACAGTATTCCTGAGATACATCAATAACATTTTTGTTACTGCACATTTGTAGAGCCCAAACTGTTTATATTCCCCTTTCTCCACGCTTCATCCAGCACTGGAATATTGATTGATGTTTCAGTTGAGTCTGAAAGAGTTTCCCATCTACTGTAAACATCTCCCAATATTAACAATGGTGTTTTCCATAATTTTACCCTCTCATGCTACCACACTGTATTCCCTCTGAGATCTGTATCTGCAAAACATGAAAACAAATTGTCTTTGGAAACTACTTGACAATGTACCCATGATTAACTCTGTTCGTATGCACAATTGTCCATATGTGACTGTAGATTTTCAGAAGTAAGGTCTAGCAGGTAAAGCTGGTTGGGTGTTATGAGTATGTTATGATCTGATGTTGACTTGCTTTGTGTAGTTCAATAGAGGCATTGGCCTGACAAACAGTGACTTTCCTGACCCTAAATAAAGGGAGAGAGTGCTTTATATGTGTGGTTCAGCACATAACACATTAAAGGAAAACAATCTTGTAACCTTCTCTAGGCAATGATGGCCCGGCATTGGCAACGCTTAACTGACATCACAGCCCACACATTTGAGGTGGAGTCTGGGAATTTCAGTTTGAAAAATGTCATAGAGGCTCCCCTGCTGAAATACAAAGAAGATATTGAGGTTATGTATTTGATTTAAATTTCTGAGATTTAAATGTAGGAAAAAGTTCATTAATGACCTTGTATTTTTGGCTGACATCATCTTCAACTTTGTTTTGTACAGGATGTGAGCATCAGTGCGGTGAAGGAGCGAGACATTGAAGCGAAGCTTAAAGATGTGGTAGTGGAGTGGAGTAGCCATCAGTTCACTTTTACACCATTTAGGTAGAGCTGGTGAAACTTGTGAATAGAGCTTTTTTTGCTGTGTGATGTACTCAGAAAAGCCTCACCCAGTAGTGTGGTGTACTTAATAAGATTAAAAGCCAGGATAAATGTATAGGTAGAATTAAACTAGGAAGACCTTCGCAAGAAGACATTCTTATTTATACTCATGGACACTGAAGGTTACTGTAGCAATGTTGATTAATTATGAATAATTATAAGGGGGCATCACCCTGGAAATATGTTTTTGATATCGGGAATTGATGAAATGATGTATCAGTCTCAGTGCCAAAGGGTAAATTTCAGAGTCTGTGCAGTGACCAAATACTGATGATATCAAATATCATTCAGGTCATTTGCAAAATATTACCCTTAAATGTTCAGTACAATTAAGTCTACATAGTTGCATAGCTAGCAAGCATGTAGGGTTTTATCCAATAAATCTATTCTCCAGATGCCTGTACAAACCACATTCTACTGGATTTTTAAATGTGTTTCAGCAACACACTATCTATAAACTAAATAATCCATTAGGTATTACAGGGATACAATGTATTATCATACACTTTTTGTGTATTTAACCTTGTAAGATTGAGAATTCATTATATAGTACCTTCAAATTTTTATATGCTCTGACAGCGCAAATATTAGTATGCCTTCAGAGTCTCCAAATCAAAGTTTTCTGAACTTGTTCCTTCTGCACAGGAACCGTGGAGAGCTACTGCTAAAAGGTGCAGACACTTTGGAAAAGGTGGTGTTGCTCGAGGACAGTCTGATGGTTCTCGGCTCACTTATGAGCAACAGGTAACAGACACCATGTTTTTGCTGTTCATTGTTAAAGTCCTTGCATGGCAAACACTGTATAATTCCTAATAGTTATTTCCACAGTGCTTGTGTTAGGCTTACATTGCGTAACATTTCATATTACAGTGTATGCAAGTATTGTTGTTCTTAATGATTCTGCTTATCCTTGTACTTTATTTTTAGTGCTCACTCCAGAGCCCTTTTTTCCCCTCAAGGTTTCTTCCTCTGGCTCTTAGGAAGCTTTTATTTGTCACTGCCATCTATGGCTTAGTCATTGGGCATCTGGAAAAGAGTCTCTGAAAAGCTGATTTCTTTAAAGCTGCTTTGTGACAAAACCAGTTTAAAAAAAACAGACAAACAAAAAACACTAATCAATAAATCCATATTAAGGCCTTAACAATAAGGAAAAAAATCTAAATGAAATCATCCATCCATCCATCCATCCATCCATCCATCCATTTTCTTCCGCTTATCCGGGTCCGGGTCGCGGGGGCAGTAGCCTAAGCAAAGAGGCTCAGGTTTCCCTCTCCCCAGCCACCTCTTCCAGCTCTTCTGGGGGGATACCAAGGCGTTCCCAGGACAACCGAGAGATATAATCTCTCCAGCCTGTCCTGGGTCTTCCCCGGGGCCTCCTCCCAGTTGGACATGCCCAGAGCGCCTCCCTAGGCAGGCACCCAGGTGGCATCCGAACCAGATGCCTGAACCACATCAGCTGGCTCCTCTCTACGTGGAGGAGCAGGGACTCTACTCCGAGCCCCTCCCGGATGACTGTGCTCCGTACCTTATCTCTAAGGGAGAGCCCAGACACCCTGCGAAGAAAACTCATTTCGGCCGCTTGTATTCGCGATCTCATTCTTTCGGTCACTACCCAAAGTTCGTGACCATAGGTAAGAGTCGGAACGTAGATTGACCAGTAAATTGAGAGCTTTGCCTTTTGGCTCAGCTCTCTCTTCACCACAACGGTCCGGTATAGCGACCACAATACTGCAGCCGCAGCACCGATCCGCCTGTCAATCTCGTTCCATCCTTCCCTCACTCGTGAACAAGAACCCGAGATACTTAAACTCCTCCACTTGAGGCAAGGACTCACTCCCGACCCAGAGAGGGCACTCCACCCTTGTCCGACTGAGTACCATGGTCTCAGTTTTAGAGGTGCTGATTCTCATCCCGGCCGTCTCGCTTTTCGGTTGCAAACTGATCCAGCGAGAGCTGTAGGTCTCGGCCTGATGATGCCAACAGGACCACATCATCTGCAAAGAGAAGGCGTGGAATCCTGAGGCCACCAAACCGAACCCCCTCCGCCACTTGGCTACGCCGAGAAATTCTGTCCATAAAAGTTATGAACAGAATCGGTGACAAAGGGCAGCCTTGGCGGAGTCCAACTCCCACTGGAAACCAGTCTGACTTACTGCCGGCCATGCGAACCAAACTCCTGCTCCGTTTGTACAGGGACTGGATAGCCCGTAGCAACGGGCCCCGTACCCTATACTCCCGGAGCACCCCCCAGAGGAATCCCCGAAGGAACACGGTCGAATGCCTTTTCCAAATCCACAAAGCACATGTGGACTGGTTGATCAAACTCCCATGCACCCTCTAGGACCCTCGCAAGGGTGAAAAGTTGGTCCAGTGTTCCACGACCAGGACGGAACCCACATTGTTCCTCTTGTAACTGAGATTCGACTATCTCTTCTCCAGAACCCCTGCATAGACCTTACCGGGGAGGCTGAGAAGTGTGATCCCCCGATAGCTTGGTGATGAAACCATTAAATATATTAATTTAAAAAAGTAATAATACTTTTTCACAACAGTTAGGGTTAGGGACACATCTGCAATAATAATAAACCAAAAACTTGATATTATGATTTTTAGAACTTTTAAACTTTGAGAGATTTTAACTAATACTATACTACTAATCTTGACAGAGAAACTGAAGGCTTGAATCTGAAGGCTTGTGTCACGGTGGCTGGAAGGAGAGGCCACCAGAGGGCGCCCGTGTGGACGCGTAGCCATAGCAACGCTACTCACACACCCCCTAATCACACACCACTCCCACTATCACTATCTCCTCATTATTAGCACCTGTTGTCTATGTTCTCCTCACCTTCTTAAGCCCACAGGTTTTGCCATCCAGTGCTGCACATTCTTCAGCCTTCGCCTGAGTGTTCGCACTGGAGTGCCCTAAGAGGATTCCTGAACATAGTCTTACGTCCGTGGTGCAAGCCCGCTATTATCGTTATTTCTCTTTTGTTTACCTTGCCGATTGCCCTGAGTCTTTTCGTTCTCTACTGCGAATATGGATAATAAATCCTTTTGCCCGCAACCCCTGACTCCTGCTGTTCCTGAACTTCCGTCACAGCTTGGACACTTTTTAGTGAACTACATTTAAAAAACCTTGTCACAAACAATTTCTAACTTTAACTTTGATTTCAGATACAATGCTCCTTTTAAGTCGTCTATTCAGCAATGGGTGCATAAGCTGTCAAATAGTTCAGAGGTCATCGAAAAATGGCTGACCGTGCAGAACCTTTGGCTGTACCTGGAGGCTGTGTTTGTTGGAGGGGACATTGCCAAACAACTTCCACAGGTCAAATTAATTTACATTTTATTCAAATATTTGGAATAAAAATCAATGACTTTTAGTTTTTATGCTTATCAGAATTCATAAATAATCATTTTCACTAACCTCTCTATGTTCCTTGGTATATAGGAAGCTAAACGCTTCCAGGGTATTGATAAGTCTTGGCAGAGGATCATGCAGAGAGCACATGAGATACCAGGTGTGGTGCAGTGCTGTGTAGGAGATGAGACATTGAGCCAGCTGCTCCCTCACCTGCTGGAACAGCTGGAGGTGTGCCAAAAGTCCCTCAGCGGATACCTGGAGAAGAAGCGGCTGATCTTTCCACGCTTCTTCTTTGTGTCTGACCCTGTCCTCCTGGAGATACTCGGCCAGGCATCAGACTCGCATACCATACAAGTATGTACTACAGCTTTGTAATGAAATGCCAAATGAGGGCAAAAACAATATGCAGGTGAAACAACTGGCTAAAAAGGAGGGGCTGAACAGGGGCGTGTAAACAGAAGGGGGGTTGAACAAGGGTGTGTACACTGAACGGGCTGAACAGGGGTGTGTGTACAGAAGGTAAACATAACGCACATGGAATGGAAAAACACGGAAGAAGGGAACTGATTGGACATTCAAAGTGAAGCGGGGTGACCGTGGGCATACTTGTGTATTGGAGCACTTAAGTGCGAATGTTACTTGTTACCAGGGCTAACATACTTTTAAAATTTCATTAAACATTGTGGTTAAATGTATCTGTAACCTAATACAAATGAATTTGGTTGCAGAATGCAGTTTCATTTTTTTGTATACTAATTATACGTAACGCATTAATGCATTAAAGATATTATATTGCAATTCCACGAAAGTCATGTATAATCATATAGGTGTCATGCCCATATTAGGTATTCCTGGTCTAAAAGATTTTGCTCCTATGGCATAAATTACCTCTGCCATTTCAGATGCAAAACATTTTGCCCTGTATACTTTGTTCTCCAAAATGTCAGTGGATTGTCTGAATTGCAAAATCATTAAATGTTATAAATACTAATATTGCTATATGCAAAGTTAAACTAAAGCCATTGCACATTAAAATAACTTCATTATATGAGGCAGGCTTTAGGGATCACACCACTTTGTGGTTTATCAGCCTTTTTCACTGATGAACAGAGGAGTAACTTATTAAAAAGAATTAAAACCACTCAATGTGATTGTCACAATGGGCATTGTAGTTTGAATGCAGGTTCCAAGGTCTGAACATAAGGGAAAGGTTTGTCATGACATTTATAATTCCTCTTAACCCCTATAGAAGATAAAAACCAGAATGTGCACTAGTGAAGAAAATATAATGTGAGTAATTGCACTCCTCTTCTTTGTTCATTTTAGAGTCATCTATTAAACCTTTTTGATAATGTGAACAGAGTCGTCTTTCATGAGAAAAACTATGACGAAGTCCTGAGTTTTCAGTCACAGGAGGGAGAGACTGTAAAGTTGAGTGAATCCATCACTGCCCAAGTAAGAGCTGTTTCTCTTCATTTTACTAAACTTGAGTGAATCCCTCCAGTGGTGGCTGGTGCTATAAGTTTTGAGGGAGATGCAAACAAACTAAAAAATCAAAACACAACAAAGGCACACAAAAAAAGCTAACATGCATATCCCAGTGAGATTGTGTGTTTTGGTAATAGCAGAAGAATAAGTGTATTTCATAAGCTTGTTGGCGTATTAATATGTGTGACGGGGTGACGGATACAGCAGTAAATGGTTCCGTGGTTTCTTTAATATCCATTGCACAGCACAGTCCAACTCAATGAGAGCAAGAAAACAAAGGAGCGCATCATGCAAACAAGTGTGTGGCAGAAATAAGCGCATAAGGTGCAAAAGTCACTGAAACTTGGCGTCAGACAAGTAGGCAGCAGAAGACGTCACATGCAGGCTCACTCTGAGTAGCGGAAGTCTTACAGGACCTGTGGGCTTGTATCGAGTGAAGATGATGAGGAGCAGGTGTTAATTGAATAAGTGGGTGAGTTAGACTGCGGGAGAGATTGGGAGGTGGAGTGTGATGACATGGGCGGCTCCCCTGTAGGGCTGGCCCGGCCTACCACGACAAAGCCCCCCCCCCCCCCAAGGTCCCCACCCTCTTCCTAGATGCCCAGGGCGGCAGGGTGCCGGTCGGTCAGAGCGCTCGCGGTGGAAGGAGATCAGCGATGTAGACGAGGGAGTTCTGGACATACTCAGCCCACGACAGATATGATGACCAAGTGCTGGGATGCTCGTGGCAGTAAGCCCTAATGAATCGGAAGAGTTCCTGATTGGCTCCCTCCACCTGACTGTTGGCTTGCGGTTAGGGTTAAGGTGTCAGGAGGGGGAGCAGCTGGGTGCGCGGGATCTTACTGTGCACGCACTCCGTGCACAAGTTGACGTAGTTGTTGTGCATTGTCGGCCACCAGTAGTGTGCCGGTAGGAGCTGAGCGGTCTGCGCCATCCCGGGGTGCCCAATTCCCAGGGACATGTGCGCCCAGCGTATCAACTCACTGCACTGCTTTAGTACCACATATAGCCTGTTCTCCGGACACTGCAGATGCGGGTTCGTGCACTGGATCACGCGGTCCAGACTCCAGTCCACTGCTCCAAGGAAGCACTGTGGAGGGAGCACTGGATCTTCGCAGGTGGAACTAGCGAGGCAATCGTATTGCTGAGAGAGCGTGTCCGCCCTCATGTTCTTCTCTACCGGTCTATACGTTGCGGTGAATGAAAACCGGGAGAAGAAGTGTGACCACCAAACCTGCCTCGAGTTAAGCCTGTTGGTGTTACGAAGGTACTCAAGGTTCCTATGGTCAGAGGTCACCACGAGGGGTGCTGCGCTCCCTCAAGCCAGTGTCTCCACTCCTCGAGTGTGAGCTTGATAGCCAGCAGCTCCCTATCACCTACCCCATAATTTCTCTCCGCTGATGTGAACTTTTTTGAGTAGTAGGCCACCGGCCGTAGGCCTCCTCTCCTCTTCGTCCGCTGGGATGACTCCTACCCCCACATCAGAGACGTCTACTTATACAAAAAAAAAGGGCAGTTAGGGTTAGGCTGCTGTAAGATAGGGGCAGAAGCGAACGCAGCCTTCAGGTCCTGAAAGGCCTTCTCAGCTTCTTCGCCACACCTGAGGCATTGAGCTCCTCCGCAGAGCAGGTCTGTGAGGGGCCTAGCCAGGGTGCTAAGTGACCGGATGAGACCGAATATCGCAGCACGCGGTATTTATAATGGCCCGTGGTGGTACAAAAGGCTGACTTCCACTCATCCCCCTCGCGGATGAGGTTGTAGGTGCTGCGTAGATCGAGTTTGGTGAAGTACTGTGCCTCCCTCAGCTGCTCTAGCGTGGCCGGCACCAGTGGCAGCGGGTAGGGGTACTTCACCAAGAGGGAATTGAGCCCTCGACAATCTACGCAAGGCCTCAGTCCGCCGTCCTTCTTTTTTATATGTAACCCTGAGCTAAGGCCTCCTTGATCTACTGCTCCATGACCTGCTCCTTTTCCTGTGACAACGGGAAGATTCCACACCTGAGATGTTGATGCTGTCATCCAGCTGTGTCATGGCATCACTCTAGTTGTGACTGACTTGACTGGAAAGCAATGTCTCAGTGAGCCCTCATGACTGTGGTCACCTCTGGACCCCTCCCTTTAGTTAAGCTGCTATAGATTAGCCTGCCAGAGCTACATGCTAATCACTGGCACATGAGCTATGTACATTTAAATCAATGGTGGTTAAACTGACATCCTCACACTCAGTCTGTATTGTCCATCTTTTTGCATGCTTCTACCCAAGACGACTGCATGCAAGCACCTACAAGCACCTGGGAGATGGTCTGGCTCGCCGGTGGATGTACTGATGCCGGGGTTGGATGTACCATTGTCGTAAGGGGGCGTGCTGATGCTGGCTCCTACCTGAGGCTCACCATCTGCACCGAAGGGACTGTGACTACTTGGCCGGGGAACAAGAACTTTAAGCTATAACTGTAGAACCACCTCTTGTTCACAAATACGGACTGGTGCTAACGGGCCGCCCAATGGGTTCCCTTTTGAGTCTTGGTCCTCCCAAGGTTTCTTCCTATTCCCCGCCATCTTAGGGAGTTTTTCCTTGCCACTGTCGCCTTTGGCTTGCTCATTAGAGATCTGGACCCATACAATTTGTAAAGCTGCTTTGAGACAACATGTGTTGTAAAAAGCGCTATATAAAATAAAATTGACTTGACTTGACTTGACACCTGGGCGGCACTGCCCCTTCGCGGAGTTTGATGGCACATGTAGCGGATATACTGATAATTATGAGTTATGAAACGGGGCACCACCCTGAAATTTTAGGGAAGTATGTATTTGATAACTCATTACCAAAGGGTTAAGTTCTGAATCCCCACAGTGACCTAATACCATCGGCCAAAATATGTATTTACCACTGTAATCAGATTAAATGTTCAAATTTATTGAATGGTTAATATCATAATTGAAGCATTACAATGAATAACATGTGGACTGGTTTGTCTCAGGAATGTAGCTAAATCTACATGTAAATCTACTACTCTGAAGAAAAGGTCAAAAGTCAAAGTCAAATTTATTTATATAGCGCTTTTTACAACACATGTCACAAAGCAGCTTTACAATCGTATGGGTCCAGATCCTTAATGAGCAAAAGTCCACATTTATAGTTCAAATATAGTTATAGTTCTAATTCCAGGCTGAGTAGTCACAGTCCCTTCAATGCAGATGGTGAGCCTCAGGTAGGAGTTGGCATCAGCGCGTCCTCTTGCTGCAATGGCACATCCAACCATGGCATCGGCACATCCACTGGCAAGCCAGACCATCTCCTAGGTGCTTGCATGGCGTTGTCTTTTGTAGAAGCATGCAACCAAGATATAAAATACAGGTAGAGTATGTGAACGTCAATTTAGACAATCATCGATTTAACAGACATACATAGCTCACGTGCCAGTGATTAGCATGTGGCTCTGGCAGGCTTTTTATACAGCAGCATAACTAAAGGGAGGGTGCTGGGGTGACCACATTCAAGAGGGCTTACTGAGACATTGCTTTCCACCCAAGTTTAGCGCTTACATGACCCGGGTCACTTCCTCGCGACCGGCTAAGACTTCACAGAGCGGCCTATTCCAGGCGGCTTCCAACTTTCTTGGAAAGTGAAGACTTCGTAGGACGTCACAGCGGTGGTTTGCAGGTGCTCAGTTTGAGTTTCATTTGCGTTGGTTGCCTTGCAGAGAACTAACTTCAAGCTAAACTAAAACCAATAACTGTCGGCCGAACAGAATTAACTTTAATTTAACAGAGTAAAAGAAAATGAAATGACGACGACGACATAAAACCAACTAGGTTAAATACTTTTCTCGAGAAATAAAACAAAGATCTTTCTTGGAGGCTGGAATTAGTTCGAACTCTCCGTTCTTTCTTGAGAAACGCCTTTTAACTAACTTTTAGGGGCGTGAGCGTAGTATAATTATTGGTCAACTACTGTTGACCACAGGGCCTTGGTTACTGAATATTCATTACCTCTGTCTGGAAAGGGGGGTTTTCTTCGAGGAGGAGGACAAAGAGAGTGGCAACTGCACTCCCCCCCAGGTCCAGTTAATGAATGATGGGTAGAGGGCAGCAACACATAATTTTCAAGACAAAGAGAATCCCCTACTCTTAAATAAATTGATTTGTATTACTTGGTCTAATGAAGTGTTGGTTTGGTTCCTTGTCATTCTAAACATTGAACCATTCTTCATTCACGCTTTTAGACGATAAATGACACATAATACATAGACAGGCACGACTCTGAGGTCCCACAAGATCACATGGAGATTCTTACATCTGAAATAACAGCGCACACATTACTACATGGATAGGATACATGTTGATACTTGATACATGAATCTAAAATAATACTACATCAGGATACGGGGGTATCTATATGTTTAAAATAGTGGAATACACAGGAATATATAGATGTGCATGCATTTATGATACTACAGTCCAAGAAAACTAGTGGAAAACACAGGAATACATATGTGTATGTTTATAGTAACACAACCCAAGATTACATGGACATGTATATCTAAAATATTAGAACACGTAAGAATATATAGGTATATGTACTCCAGTACAGCACCAGAGGATGGCAAACACCCTCCCGCTGCTCCCAAAGATAGGGCACCTGATACCTCCCCTCGTCCACGCCCCAGCACCCAAGGGACCTGTGCCCGCACCTGCATTCCCGGGAGTGTTGTCCTTGTGGGGTACCGGGGTTCCGGCACGATGGCTGGGCAGTCCCTTTGTTTTTGTGCCTGTGTCTTTGTCTTTCCCTGTGTTTCTCCACAACCAGTTGTTCACTTTTGTGCCTGTGGTGGTGAATGTGCCTGTGCTTGTGCCCCTGACTGTATATGTTGCATTTTGTTAGTAACTTTGAGAATTTGTTGATGTAACTGTTTATATGACATTACTCATATAAGTGAGGATATTCATGACAGTTTAGATTAGGTAGCTACAAATAAAGTTCTTGTGTTTTTTAACTGATCAGACATGAATTTGATCATATAGTCTATTCTTATTGGTTTTATGTTATTAGGGTAATGTGGAGAACTGGCTGGACATGTTACTGGATGGAGTAAGGAAGACCCTCCATAGCATCATCAGACAGGCCCACGTGATTGCAAGTGACCCAGGCCTAAAGCTCATAGAGTTCCAGTCAGTCTTCCCTGCACAGGTAGGCCTACTGGGCATACAGCTCATCTGGACCAGAGATGCAGAGGAGGCCCTCAACCTCAGCAGGACTGATAAGAAGGTTTGGAGTGCTCTATTATTCTCTGAAGTCCACTTGTACAGTCACTTTGTGACGATACAGAAGCAGCAGGAGGTGAGAGCAGGGCAGTGACAACTTTAATGTCCATAGTAAGCATGTAAGACGTACACAGTCCACTTGAGCAAACAAAAGAAGGCTTCTTGGCTGAAGAAGGCGACGATGGCATGTTCGGGGTGCATAAACTGGCTCGCTCAGGACTCAAGGAATGCACTGAACGGCGGTACCTGTGGGTGTTTATAGTGCAGGGCAAATGAGAATCAGCTGTGTACAATTAGTAAGTATGGTGACTGAAACCAGGGGAAGTGTCAGAGGAAGGGTGTGTGTGAGTGGACGTCTCCCTCAGTCTCTGGGCCCGGCCTACCGTGACACACTTGTACTGTCTCTTGTATAGTGGAGTCACTCCTAAAAAAATTATATAAACATAGAAATTGTTGATGGAATGTTATGTTGGGAAAAAATCACATCATGGCCTCCTAGCATTCAACACATTTCTCATAAATAAATAACACAATACTTTTAAAGGGAAAAGTACAAATACAAATGTTTACCAATTGTTTTTTCACTGTTTTTTATTTACTTAAGTTTTCACAGAAGTTTCTGATACCACTCTCTTCGGAGCAAGTAGCTTGAATATAAACAGCTTCCGCTGTAAGAACAGAGTTCTAGAATGAGAAGACTGCTGCTTGGCTCATTGTTCTATATCACAAAGCAGGACCTATGTGGAAAGCTAGAAGAGGGAACATAATCTTTTGTGTTCATCCCATCCATGCTGATAAAACATCAAACATTCAGTCACATTTTAAATAATTTCATTCTGTAATGGTAGAGTAAAAAGTGTAATGATTTACATCGAAATTGAAGCTTGCATTACAGCTGCTAAGCCTAATTGCTTCCAAACAATGAGGTGGATTCTGAAAAAATGATGACAATATTAGTAATTGCAAATCAAAAGCAAAGCATACTCTGACCAGGCTTAGTCAGGCAAATTGGAACTAGGAATGCAAACTAAAGATAGAGAAGTTAAAACATGTCAGTAAAATGTCAAACTCATTCCTACTACAAATCTCCTGAAGTTACCAAAACTAGCTCTAATAATGGCAAACCTACTAGACATAGATTGGTGCCAGTCAGTAAAAGGTTCACCTAAATTGGGTATGTTGCTGCTGATTTATATAGCATTGTGCTGATTTATATAACATCATTTGGCAAGTTAACTGATATTTTGAGTTTGACCCAAAAATGATATTTAGCAGTGTAGCTCGACCACTGACTACCAGGGTGTTTAAGGATGTTATTCACCTAAAAACAAAATGAATGATAATTAAAAAGCACATATAACAATTCACCTCAAATTCACCTTGAACAGAATGCTTTTCACTATGTGTACTATTTGCATCAATTTAATGATTTACTTTTTTAGAAAGAAAGTTGACAAGCAATGTTTACACTGCTTTTATTATTTTTGAAGATCATGCAGACAACAAATCAGAGATTTCTGGATATTTTGAATGATCTGATTGATATGACCACTCATGACCTTACCAAGATGGAAAGAACCAAATATGAAACTCTAATAACAATACATGTACACCAGAAGGACATATTTGATGATCTGGTAAAAACATTATTATTCCTACTTCAGCATTGTTTTTCATGCTGAAGTATGGTACACAATAAAGTAATGCTTAACCAATTTTTTTCTCACAATTAAAATACGAACGTGACTACACTGCTTGTCCCACTGTAAACCAAGGCTCCTTATCCACTACTTGGTTTACAGGTCAGATTGAACATCCGATCCATAGCAGAGTTTGAGTGGCAGAAGCAGTCACGGTTCTACTTTGTAGAAGACACAGACAGATGCCTTATACAGATCACTGATGTGGAGTTTGATTATTGTAATGAATATCTAGGCTGCACTGACAGACTGGTCATTACCCCTCTTACAGACAGGTGAGGAGCCACAATATGCATTCATGCCTGAACTTATAAACCAGTGTTGTATTATTTACTTATATATGCTAGTTTAGTTATTTGTTAGCTCTTACGTGAAGCTGAACATTAGCTACATTTTACATGTGCATTTTACATTTTTTGGCAGACCCTTTTATCTAGAGCGACCCGGTGCTAGCAATAAGATGCTGTAAGTTCAGTGAAATGAAGATGCATCACCTACAACAGAATTTTAGTCAGTCAGTGGAAACAGTATCTAGAAACAGTATTCTCTCACATGAGAGAAAGATGTAATGAAAGATGTGTAATGCAAGTCTTGGTAAGAAGAATATCACGTGGAGAGCAGAGCCAAGTTGTGTTGCACAACCTGTGGATAAGCACATCTGCCAAAGGCTGAAAATATAAATATATATTATATTATATTATATTAATAAGGCCAAGTCCACACGTAGTCGGGTATTTATAAAAACAAATATCTCCCCCACACGTTTTAAAAAAAAATGTAATACACACGTGATCGTTTTTGAAAAAGTTTTTATCCACATGAACCCGCACAAATACGCCATTGAGTGTTGTCGTAAACACGCCAAGCACATAGATGTCAGTAAAAGCTAAAATCTGAATCCCTCAAAACAAACACAACTTCCAGTTGTCGTTCACTTTCATCAAAACAAAAAGTCTATACCAGTCGCATGTGTGACGGCACCGTCGCATTTGGCGCAAACGGTGACGTTTAAGACAGCAAAAACGCCGTTTTACAAGTACACACACATACACTAAAACTGAGTTTTTCAAAATCTCCACTTTGCCCGGAGTTTTCATTTACAATCGTTTTTGGTGATGCAAAACTACGTTTTCATGTGGACAAAAGCCCCGAACGCATAAAAATGTATTCGTTTTACAAGATACCCGTCTACGTGTGGACTAGGCCTTAGATTACTATGACATGTAAATGGATTTTAATGATTTGATAATGAGGCATTTATTTGGAGCAGGTATATGTCAGAGGTGGAGCACCTGGCATGCATAGATGGGGACACGCCCATGATATTATTCCGTTTTCATTCAGTATTTCCAGATTCCATTCAATGCTGTAATTTTCTTCCATACACACCTTTCCAGATGTTACATCACCTTGGCCCAGGCACTGGGTATGAGTATGGGTGGAGCACCAGCAGGGCCAGCTGGAACAGGAAAGACTGAGACGACTAAAGATATGGGCCGTTGCCTTGGCAAATATGTGGTGGTCTTCAACTGCTCTGACCAGATGGACTACCGAGGTCTGGGTCGCATTTACAAAGGTATGGTGTGTTTTTTTATGGTGACCATACATCATCTTTTTTCCAGACATGTCCTTTTCTGGGACTTGTTCGGATTCCTAAATTTCCAAAAATATCTGGAATTCAGTGCCTTATCATTTAGTTTGAAGTGATATTTTGCTTTTTGAGTTCATTTTTAATTCCTAAAGCGCTGGTTTAGGATTTAGAAATGTTGATTAATTATGAATTATTATTAGGGGAACCACCCTGATTTGCAGGGAAATATGTTAATAATAATAATGATGGGATAATGTTATATTAGTTGTCGTGAGGCAGAAGCAGTAGGAGGCGAGGGTGGTAATGGCATCTTTAATATCCATTACCAAGACAACACAAACAGTCCTCAAAAACAAAAGGCACACTATTGCTACAATAATGACTCTGAGCACAAAGCGCTAAATAGTCACACACTCAGCACACTCAGCGATATACATGAACACTTCAAGTCCAAATGTATGTGTTTGCTCTTTCAAGGCAGAACTGAGGAATGTGTGGGTGTTTGAGCATGGGCGTCTCCCCTGAGGTCCAGGACAGTGTAATGCCCGGGGTGTCATGGAATGATGAAGAGGCGGGTGCATACGCTGAGTAGAGCAAGGTTTTTTAAGGGCAAATCCAAAAACAGAGTCACAAGCCAGGATCAGATAGCCAACATGGATATCCATAACAAACAAATAAAGGAGAACCAGGCAAAGAGAAACGATGACAGACTAGAAAGATAAACTAGCATAAATTGGCAGGGATACACAGAGTCCTGATTAGACTGAATTAACACTTACTGATACCAGAGATATGCATTACCAACAACCTGAAACAAGCCAACAATAAGCAATTGTTATGGCTGACACAGGTCACCACAATATTTAACGTGGAGCCAATGCAGGGCTGATAAGACTGGGCTGATATGATTGAATTTTCTAGTTCTAGTTAGAACTCTGGCATTTTGAACTACTTGAAGTGAATTTAGATTCCTCTTTGAGCATCCTGACAATAATGAGCTACAGTAGTCTAATCTGGAGCTAGCAGGTTTGGCTGATCTGTAAAGTTGGGTATCATCTGCATAGTAGTGAAAGTTGACAACATGTTTGCTTATAACTATGCCAAATGGTAGCATATACTGTATAATGTATATTTAACTATAAAGAATAGTGGTCCTTAGATGGAGCCTTGCGGGACTCCATATTTAACTTTTGTGCATTTGGAGGGAATATTATTGAGCTCTACAAACTGATATCAGTCGGTTAAGTAAGACTTAAACCATGAAAGAGCTGTACCTGAGATTCCAACCCAGTTTTCTAACCTTTCTAGCAGGATCCTATGATCTTTTGTGGCGAAAGCTGCACTAAGATCGAGGAGCACTAATATGCTATGTATATAGCATTGATCTGAAGCAAGAATGAGATCTTACTTTAACTAGGGCTGTTTCAGTGCTGTGGTGGGGCCTAAATCCAGATTGTAACTTTTCAAATATGTGATTCCTATGCAGATATAATTGCATAATTGTTGGGCCACAGCTTTTTCAATGATCTTGGATATAAACAATGTGTTTGAAATGGGTCAATAACTACATAGTACAGTTCAATCAAGATTTGGCTTCTGGTTTTGGTTGTTTAATGACCACTAGTTTACTGAATTTGGGCATGTGACCTATGGTAATGGATGAGTTAACTACCATTAGAAGAGGTTCAGTCATAATTGGTAATACCCCTTTGAGTGACTGACTAAAAAGTAAGTATCACACAAATTTGGTCAGAAAAGCTAATTCTATGGTGAGTATAATTAAAAGAGCAGCGAACATAAAGGGTGACATCAAAGCGGCATTATCAATGAAGGCAGCCTTACTCAGGGCGAGAGTCTTCCAGGCTCGGATGGCTGTCCACTCATGCTGGTAGGAATACATGGTATTTGAAGGTCCAAAATGAAACCACACGTACTTTCCCCACATTATACCCAGCATTGATAGTGATAGTGATAGTGAAAGTTCGTTGAAGTTTAGCAACGATGTGTCAACGGGTCCATTCCAGAACCGTTATCCACTTGGTTGAGAAAGTAAGGTCTTTGTAGAGTTGAGCATGTCTGTGCGCTAGCATGTGTGTGCACTTTTATCATAAAATTGATATTAATTACTGAAGAACAGAACTAACCCTAACCCTACAAATGAAAACAGAGGCAAGATAACTTTAGCAACAATACAGTAGAGCAAATTAAGCATCTAACCTGTCTAACCTTGTGATTCGTATCAATCATGTAACTCTCTGGACAACCTGGGTTTTTGACCCCTGAATGTGTAAAGGATTATAACTCTGGATTTGCTACTATTAATAAGCAACCAATCGTGTGTTGTTTAAAATCTCATGTAGGCGAGTAGCGTCACACTCAAGCAATGCTTGTTCTCGTTTCCGAGAGTAAATAAGCACTATTTACTGTAATTTGTACTATTTAATTATTTATAACATTCCTTTATTAATATTTGTAATATATTTTCATACATTTTGGGATGTTTTCATGTAAATATTCATAAAATATATATATATATATTCCGCCGAGAAAGCAAAGACTCGAGAAAAAGCGAAGATCCGCGAAATATTTTTACCATTATTATCTTATAAAAACCCGTGAAAGTGTGAAGCCGCAAAAGCTGAAGCGCGAAGTGGCGAGGGATCACTGTATTCATGAATTCCAAAGTTGATGCTTTATGGTTAGGAATGCACCAGGCTAAACAACAAAGGCCATAAACAGGGGCCCCCTCTCCTGGTGGAAGCCATAATTCCTCATACCAAGGCCCTGGTGAGTCTAAAGTGTGTGGGTTTTGGAAGGGATAACAGATCACCTAAGTAGGGTGTTGTTAGGGTCAATCAAAGGTGAACCTGCAAGAGGAAATGTGAATAGACTTTCTCCACAAAAACGGAGGTTAAAAGAACTGAATGAACCCATTCATTATTGTGGCAGTGTTTGACCTCTACAGATCCATGACGCATGCAGCTTAATTACCTTCAGAATTCAAAAGAGAAGTGACAATTCTTTGTGTCCATTTATCCATTTACTAGACAAATTGCTTAAAAAAGATGCTGTAACTTCTGTGCTTATTTTTCTATCATCATTCTTCATTAATTTCATTTTTGCATTCTTCATTAATGTAATGTAACATTTTTCATTTGTATTAAAGGACTGGCTCAATCTGGTGCATGGGGCTGCTTCGATGAATTTAACCGCATTGAACTGCCGGTGTTGTCAGTAGCTGCACAGCAAATCTACATTGTCCTACAGTGTAAAAAGAGCAAAAAGACTCAGTTCATTTTCACTGATGGAGATATGGTAGACATGGACAAAGAATTTGGCATATTCTTAACTATGGTAAGTACACATTTTCATTACCATTTCTACATAAACTGGACTAACACAAAGTAAAAGTAAATGGATGCAGTAATGCACTTACATATACCTTACTACGTTCAATCATAGCTATGGGGTATTCATTTTTAGAATATTCGTTTTCAGAATATTTGGTTAGATGTTTAAAATGTAATTAAAATAGTATCTGATCATTCCAAACATGTAACTGAATATGCAAATGAGGAATGAGGCAGGATGCAGAAATGAGTGTTCATACAGAAACATAGTTATTTAACAGTTAATGAGCCGCACTAGCTCTCAGCACAACAAGCAACAGATAAACACACACAGATGAGCATGGAACATTACTTCGATTAAATATCTTCAAAATAAGTGAGACCCAAGTGTTGACGGGATGAGCCACAGGTGAGACGAATGAACACACGCACCTAGAACCACACCCAAAGAAAGTACATACATTGACATGAAGCGACGCGGACTACACATACACATGCCCAAAGGGAGGGTCAAGGGCTGTACCATTTCACAAACAATTTGTATTGTTATGCACAGATATTTATTTGATTAGGACATGGATTCAGAAAATTATAATCTGTTGTATTTCACAATGTTAATATAGTCCAGGTGGATAAAGGTGCTTGGACAACAGTTTAAAAACTGTTACCTGAATTTTTATTTTGTTTCTTCTTATGGAAGAATCATTTCACTGACATCATGTGGCCTGGATTTTGATATTCTGTACTAAATCTATTTTAAACATGGCCACCTCCATGTTGTGGACACGCTGTATGAAGCATACAATGATTCATCTGATGACTACAAAACAAATCAATTTATCATATATAAACTGCAGTATATAGAAAACAATGTAAAAGTAATTCAGAATCTCTTTTGTAGATATTGTTTGCTATGTTGAGGTGAAAAAAATGTATTTTTGTCCATAACGGTCAAATTATGTATTACATCATCTTTAGCACTAGAGAAGAAACTTGCACAAACCTTTAAATATTTTGCATACTTGTGAAGTTTAATCATAGTTTAGGCTCATATTTTCTACAATGAGTAAAATGTAATATACCTTATACAAAATTTTGTTGTACTTTTATCTCATATAATAGAATCCAGGATATGCTGGACGACAGGAGCTGCCTGAGAACCTGAAGATTCAGTTCCGCACAGTAGCAATGATGGTGCCAGACCGAGCCATCATTATGAGAGTGAAACTTGCTAGTGCTGGCTTCAGAGACAACCAAGTGCTGAGCCGCAAGTTTTATACACTCTATAAACTGTGTGAGGAGCAGCTGTCCAAACAGGTAAATAACTCAATATTGTGATGTATGTATCCAGTGCAGCTTAAAATTGATGGATAGCTGTTTCTCTTTAAGGTTTATTGGAAAAGCTGGTGTGTTATTTTGTCTGAAGGGGCTATGAGTATAACTAGTGTTTGTATGATGTTTTCAGTGTTTTATCAGAAATGTTAAGCTTGTCGTTGTCACAGTACAGAGGCCCCCTGCTGGCCGCCTCCGGCAGCAGCAGTAATTCATGTTCGTCTTGTCATTGTTACGTTGTGTTTGTCCCTCCAGTGGGCGTGGCCCATTAGGGAGTTCGCAATCTGAGAGTCATTTGTTTGTCTATATATACATTGTTTTTGTACCAGTTGACTGCTGGTTATTAATTTGAATTAAGTCATGGGTTTTGAGTTGGTGCACTTTTATCCATTAAGTCTCCATTATTCCTGAGACTGGCATGATCACTTTATTTTACCTTATTTTTTCCACTTCCCCACCACAGTCATTTAAATGAAGTGTTATCTCTTTCTAAAATTCATTTTTTTATCATGAAAATAAAACAAAATCTTACATACAGTAGTATATCCTTAGCTGGATGGAATTTAAATACCATATGAGGTTGCAATAATGTCCTTTCTAAAAATTGTAAAAATGCCAGCAAGGCCATTATGTGTTGTTTTATGTCTTGGTTTGAATATCAGTATACAAACTCTCTGCAAAGATAATATATAGTATATGCTCTCTGATCTTTGTGTTTGCCTTCAAAGGTTCACTATGACTTTGGTCTGCGCAACATTCTCTCTGTGTTGAGGACTCTGGGAGCTGTGAAGCGTTCCAATCCATCTGAGTCAGAGACATTTGTTGTCATGAGAGTGCTGCGTGACATGAATCTGTCCAAACTGGTACCCATTATTACCCATTATTAATATTCTACAAGTAAACAGACGATTTTTGCTTTTTCTTTTGTTGAAGCATGTAACATATGTATGAAGGGCCTTGGTGCATATGTACTGTAACTATCAAGCCAATAGCTAGTCAGTGACACACAAAGTTGTTCTACCAGTAATCATGTAATAAGCTATCTGGGTAAGTGGGTCATATATAGGTGGTTCTCTTTCAAACACTCATTTCAGGCCCACCCCTCTGCGCAGTTCTGAAAGGCCTTATTTAAAATACACCAGCTCCTGCTAGCTTGAAGCCAAGACATGAGCACTGGGAGAACGCTTCCTATGTATTTAACAACTGATGCAACATAACATTCAAAAACCTCTTCTTACTTCACCTTGTTATGCAATGATGCTGACTTCTTTCCTCCACTATAATTAAGGGCTTTACAAAAAACTTTTCAGATTCTTGAGGTATTTACTAGCTGTCGACGTACGCTTTGGATAGTAAGTCACTGAACACTTAACTGTTTAACAGGAACTAATATCCTTCTTTTTACTGCGTACAAAGGAAAAACAATTTCTTCGACAACCTTCTTTCTCAGTCAGAGTTCTCATCTCATCCCGCGCGAATATTGGGAGCATATTACATATATTCATGTTAACACTAGCTCTAAAAAAAGGAGGAGGTTTAAACCCTTTCCTGGACCTACATGCTCTGACTAGGCTCTGCAAAAAATTCAGATGGATGCAGACCTTCTCCGATTAGTATGACAAAGTGATTGTTTAATGTCAATCAACTTACAAGATGCGTACTTTCACATGCTTACAGTAGTTAACCCTCCTCACAGAAAGTTTCTGAGATTCACATTTCAGCATGCTATCTATGAATATCTTGTACCAAGATATCCTAAGACATCCTGCCCTGAGGCATTGGTGAAATGTAACAGAACAACTATTGGTAGGGCATTCATTGGAGGATGAATGTTTTGGAGGAAGGGCATTCATTGCAGGATGAATGTTCTGGAGGAAGCGTATTCATCTTGCCATGTGTAGCAATATTGATTAATTATGAATAATTATAAGCCTTGAACTCACTGAACTCCCAGGGAAATGTTTTAATAATCGGAATAGCTGAAATAATGTTAAATATGAATTTAATGTTATACGGAGCATGAGGTTGAAAACTTGGTTTAGGTTCAGAGAGTTAACAAGTTATTAACTGAATCAGAGGAACAAACCAACTGAAGTTAAGCTAACCATGAAACAGAAAACTCCATATACCGTTTAAACTAATGCTGGCCAACCCAAGAGCTACAAGGATTAAAGCAAATTAAAATGGAGGAAAATGGATGAAACTATTAACGGGAAGAAAATGCCGTGTTCTGCATCTAGGCTGTGCAGGCTGCCAGCCAACCGAGACGGATGCCCAGCAACTCAGTTAGCCTTCCTCCCACCAAGCCTCCTGCTACAGTGGCTCGATTAGAACTTGCCTTGCCGTCAACCTTGCGCTATGCTTGCTCCAGTGTTCACTCGTTTTCGAGCCCTCGCGTTTCCCCACTGACAAAGCCAAAGTGGCTTATGTGCTCACAGTTCTCTTGGGCAATGCTCTGACCTGGGCTACGGTGGTCTGGGAAAATCAGACGGAAATATGTTCGTCTTACAAACGGATTGCGCAAGCCTTGTGCAATACATTTTACCACCCTGCATCGGGGAGTGTAGTGGGTACACAACAGCTGCGGACACTGCGGACACTGTGGAGTACAACATACTGCGGAGTACTCATCAGAGTTCCGAATGTACATGTTTGTCTACCTCAACGACATATTGATTTCAGCTGATCTTTCCAAGAGCATATAAAACATGTATGTTGGGTTCTCCAACTGCTCTTGGAAAACCACCTATATGTTAAGCTAGAGAACTCGGTCTTCCACTCTAAGGAAATCTCTTTCCTGGGTTTCAAAGTGTCTCCGAGTAAGCTGGCTATGGACCCGGCCAAGACCCGGGCTGGTTCTCAACGGCCCTTTCCCACCTCGCTCCGCCAGGTGCAGCAATTCCTTGGGTTCTGCTCATTTTTAGCAGCGCTTTATCAAGAACTTCAGTTCAGGCTGGCTCCAGAGTTGTCCTGCCTGCTGCCACAGGGGGGAGCTTGCGAGTCAGCTCTCGACAGAGCAGTCGCAATCAGCATTGATGACCTCCAACTGTCTTTCTCCCTATTTAAGGAAGACAGTTGCAGTGTCTCACTGCTGAGTTGTCTGTTGCTCTTTAACAACACTGACGAATGGAGCGAACGAAAAACAAAACTAAACAAAGAGAAAACCGACACTTAAGTAAACCATGTAAGCCACTCTCAAAATAAGAGGAGGGCAAACCAGAGATACACCATGAACCCCAGAACTGCTATCGGAGAAAGCCAGATGGAGTAAACTAGAAAATACAAAGCTCAAGAGAGGGGAAAGCGAGGAGAAAAGAAATCAAGCAAACCTGGGAAGTACGTATCGAATGGACATAGGAAACTGAGATAACTGCAGAGAACATGAGTACACAAACCAAATGACAGACACCGACTAGAGAAAACCGAGGGATGAAAAGAGGTGAAACCAAATGAAAAGAGGGTTGAACCAAGGTAGGGAAAAGGGTAAACTAAACCAACAGAATGAAAAACACTGAGGAAAAACGTAGACAGAGGCTGAATCCGAGATGCCGTACTTAAGCAGCTCAACCGTTAAAGCAGTGCGTTCTTTCAGTAGGCGACTGGGCAGTTTTCAAAACCTCGGATATACTACCTGTTATCTCGTACTGCTTTGGCGTATTGAATAGGAGGGTAGTACAGCATTTCAGATTCAGCCAGAGACTTCATTAACAGCAGGGTGGGGCACTACGTTATAATGTGGAAGTGGCCAATAATGGGGGAGGGCGGACAATATGAGCTACCAAGGTAATATATGTATAAAATAGTTATTTTCCATCTCCTGTCCATAAGATTATCCTGGTATTGACTCGTGACTTGACTTGGACTTGTATTTTGCAACTTTTGAACAAGTACCTGTACAACACCGATGTCCAATTCCAAAGCTACCTAGGTGCTTGTGCAGTCTCAGCAACTTCCTCCTGCTTTCCTACTCCAACTTCCTACTTGCGGGTCTTCCTCTACGGGACCTCTACAACTGATTCAGAATGCTACTTTGTAGCACTTTGTAAGTCGATCTGGATAAGAGCGTGTGCTAAATGCCCTAAATGTGAATGTAAATTCCTCAGCTCCTGCTAACCACCCAATTCCAGCTTATGCTTCACACCTCACGCAACTTGGTCCAATCAAGAAACAGTCCTCGTGATCATAGAACCTGGACCTTCCCCAACTCCTAGCACCATTTTCTGCTTTTGCTAGACAACCGTAAATGAAAAGCAACAGCATGAACTCTTAAATATTAATCTCAGTAAGCGCATTACTCAACACATGTACCCAGAAGACCAAATGATGCTTTGGGTAACCTATCATGGTACTTAAATACCCAACCTAGATCGCTGCCCCTAAGATCTGACTTCAATTAAACAAGTCCCTTAGCCCTACTGGCTACATATGAAAGATCAGTCACATTTTAACTTCATATTCAGACTCTGAATTTGAATACAGATTCATACATTTTGCTGAAATGAGCATAAACAAGACATCCATACATGTAATGTTTTATATTTATTATCAGCTTTGGCTAGTTTTATAAAGGATATTGTGTAGAAAATGACAGGTAAAACTACGCTTGCCAGGTTGTCTTTTCAAAAATGTAAAGAAAAAATATATCTTGTATATCTGTCTTGTTGAGGATACATTTCAGCAAATAACCATTACAAATGAACAAGATTCAGCATCAATTATGGTACAAATCATCATTTCTGCCCCTTTTATGTAGGTGGATGAGGATGAGCCTCTCTTCATGAGTCTGATTAATGATTTGTTCCCGGGGATCAGTCTGGATAAAGCTGGTTACCCTGAGCTGGAGGCAGCTATTCAAAAGCAAGCCCAGGAGTCTGGCCTCATTGCTCACCAGCCATGGATGCTCAAACTGGTGCAGCTCTATGAAACGCAACTAGTGAGGCATGGTAAGTTGTAACTTGCTTGTCCAATAGCCCCAGGAAAGAGCACTTTAGCTTTCCTGCTAAATTTTTTCCTTAAGCCTCTGCATATATATATATATATATATATATATATATATATATATATATATATATATATAAAGCTATAAAGCTGGGAAAGGTACTGGAAAAGCACAAAGAGGAGTAAAATTGAACACATAATAATGTTGTACTGGTGAACAGCTAGGGTTTGGTTTAGAAACCAAGTTCCAATTTGGAAAGTGTTACAAAATTCTATAAACTGGGATGACGGTTAAAAAAGATTTTACAAAGGCATTTTCCTTTATATGTGCTTCAGATACACAGCCATGATTACTGCAGATTACATCTGTAAGGGTGAAGCTATTTGCCAGGACCTGTGAGCTTTGTGTAAGACATTGTATAGCTTTGATTGCATTAGAAGAAGATGGACTGCATGAATCACTCAAAAGTATTACTTTGTGAAAGGTGCAGTGCAGTATATGCGTAGCAAAGCATCAGCTTAGTACTGACTTTCAGCAGTGGATAGTTTTCATTAACCCAATAATTGGATATAATTCAAATTTTGCAGAAATTATAATTTGATCAAGTGAATGTATATATCACACAGAGCTAGGGCTTGAACTAAAGTTTTGGAAACTTGAAGTGTTTCTTTTTTCAGTTGTTTTCAGTTAGGTATCGTGTTTAAAACACATAAATCAAATTGAAATTTGTGAGTGACATTAGGAAATATCAAACCTTAAGCAACAGGCTACTGAATGTACATCACCAGGTATGATGACTCTTGGTCCCAGTGGAACAGGGAAGACCACCTGCATTCACACTCTGCTGAAGGCCATGACGGACTGTGGCACTCCACACAAAGAAATGAGAATGAACCCAAAGGCCATAACTGCTTCCCAGATGTTTGGCACACTAGATGTAGCCACAAATGACTGGACAGATGGAGTTTTCTCCACTCTGTGGAGAAAGACTCTGAAAGCAAAAAAGGTAATAAAACTATCCGAGCTTTATCCAGCTTATGGTTGATTAAATTTGATTAAGCAGGAGAGTCCTAGGAATAGTTATTTAGTACACTAAATTATTTATTTCAAAAACATGACTGTTCAGTTCATGAACAGCATGACATATCAATTTAGTAATGCACAGCTCATTGGAATATTCATTTTAGGGGGAATATATATGGATAGTTCTGGATGGCCCAGTAGATGCTGTCTGGATCGAAAACCTGAACTCTGTCTTAGATGACAATAAGACCCTTACCTTGGCTAATGGAGACCGCATCCCAATGGCTCCTAACTGTAAAGTGGTGTTTGAGCCTCACAACATAGATAATGCATCACCAGCCACTGTGTCCCGCAATGGCATGGTCTTCATGAGCTCCTCTGTGCTGGACTGGAAACCCATTCTGCAGGCTTGGCTAAACAAAATACCACCATCACAGGGAGAACTACTTCTGAGCTGTTTTAATTCTGTCTACCAGGTAAGCATTCATACGTTTGTTAAGATGAAGTAAGGAATGTCTTTAACATGAAGAGATAAAGGAACAGGTCAAAATATTAAATACGATCATTCAGTGATAATAACATGGCGATTGAAAACTTAATAAGCCAGTAACTCTTTAATATTTTGTATTCTTAAATACCTCTTGTGATGTGTGAGGAGTGCAAATAAAAAAAGGAAGTGATCATGCCAGTCTGGCAGGGAAAAGGGAGGATTTAATAGATAAAGTGCACAAACTCAAAACCTGTGAACTAATCCAAATTAAGGATACAATAACCAGCAGTCAACTGGTACAAAAGACACAACATATATAGACAGATAAATGACCCTCAGGTGTTGGGTTTCCTAATGGGCCCTGCCCACTTGAGGGACAAACACAACGTCACAACAGGAAAACATGAAATACTGCCTCTGTGATGTACTCATGATGTACTCAACAGAGACAGCGTCAGGATCCAGCAGCAGGGCGAGTTTATTAGAGATAATAAAAGGGTCCAGAAGCTAGAAGGGTAGTCAAGCGAAAACAGAACGGTAACCAAAACAAGACTTGAAGCAGACAGGGGCAAGACAAGGCACGAGAGAACCAGGGACATAAATGGATAATACATAATGTTAGCAGAACGATAAGAGATAACTGCTTGGTAAGCAAACAGGATGTTTGGCAATACTTTGCAACAATGCGACGGTTTCCTAGATACCATATAGTGTGACTGAGAGACAGGTGAGGTCCATTAGTTTTTATTCTGGTAAGAGGGACCTCTGGTGGCTCTGAGACGGAGGAGCATTGGCGATGCTGACATCCACTGCAGACGGAGGCGGTCGGCAGGGGGCCTCCGTACCGTGACACTTATTACTTTTTTTGCAGACTATTTGTATGACTGTGCAACAGCAAATTCATCACATCACAAATTTGTGCATGTCTTAATAATTAGTCATAAATGACCAAAATAACTGTTTACACAATAGCACCATTTGTGCTCGGACTGAACAAGAGTCAATTAGCTAATGACTATTGACTAGTCATTTCTATCATTCACTATCATTTGTTTAAATTGGTGAAATGCACAGATAATACTTAACAAACTTGACATATGTTTAATATCAATAATTACTATATTTCTGTATGAGTTTCTTTATCATTTAACTCTAATTGGCAGGTAAGGTCACTGAAGGTCATCTATAATACTCTCACTCCCCCTAATTAGCAGGTTGAGGTCACAGCAACACTGCAAGAAAACTACTGAAATTCAGGCCTAAACATTACTGTAACAGTTAATACCTTCTTAAACTAAAATCTCACAGACATTTTAGAACATTTTCAGCAGGCTTTTCTGTGGGCATCTTACTAGTAAACCATTTGGGTGTAAGAATTGAAAAGAAACTTCTCCAATTCTAGGCTGCAACGGCTGTCTGCAAAAACTGCTCTAATTAATTCTACTGTGCAGGCTAAGCTGCTAGATCCATGTCCTATTTGAAGTGTTTGACCTCCAGGCTGTATCTTCAGTTTATAATTGAACTTTTATGTTTCTGTAGGATCTCATGAACTTTGCTTCCACTACAGTTTACCCAAAAATGCAGCTTCTGGAATGTATGTATATCAAACAGACAATTGACCTTTTACAGGTAAGTATATAGTTCCACATGTCTTCTTATAATAATGGGATCAAGCACATAGCATAGTGTGAACACGCATAGAAAAGGTGAAGTTGCAAGTCAATCAAGAGTACTACCTCAGATTCGTTTGCAGAATAAGTGTCTTGGGGAGGGCTTGTAGGCCTACTGCTTAGCTTTTCTGGAGGAGCTAGTCTGCTGAGCTGTCTAGATTTGTTGGATACATCCAAATGCAGTGTGCAGTGCAGTGCAGTGCCGTATTTTTGCCATTATTAGAATCACTCTTTTTGACGCTATGGTTCTTGGGGCATAGATTTGACCATTAACAGGATTTTCCAATTAAAGATCAAACCTTGTCCATTAAAACGAGCTACATTTTATTAATCATTATGAACAGTTTTATTTTTTGTCTGAAGGTCATTTTAACATATGGCCTTCTGTGTAACCACCTAATTCATATCAGGACAGATTATCATCTTTAAGTGCTATTGGATAAGTATGAAGTAAGCAAGTGTTTTTCCACGTTCATTCAGAATGGGTGATTTAACTCACGAATCAGGATTTGAATTATTTATCTTTTCTCTTAATTAACATCAGGACATGTCATTTAAAATGTCCTAATTCAGGATTGTCTAAGAGTTGGAAGGGGGCCATGTATTCTGACAGAAGCAAATTAACATGTTGCTGAAATGTTGACTGTTGACTTCCAGGGCCTGCTGTCAGCAGGAGAAGAGAAGCATTTAACAGCGTCTCATATTGGCCGTCTGTTTGTGTTTGCTCTGATGTGGTCTGTGGGAGCACTTCTGGAATTGGATGATCGATCAAAGATGGAAGCTTACCTCAGAAACCATCCCGCTCTGCTGGACATGCCCAGCGCACAGGAGGATCAGACCATTTTTGAATTCATGATCAGTGAGACTGGTGAATGGGATCTGTGGTCAAAGAAGGTAAAAACACATCTTCCAACCATTATTTTTAAAGCACCAAACAGTGAATTCTACACTTCACTAATATAGATTTTTTGTTTATCTTTTGAAATCATGTTAGCATTGAGTGTATTAACTGTTACAACAGCTCAAATCTTTAATGATGAACTGTTTGAGACTGATTTAGAATTATTATTGCCAGTGCTTGCGAGGGTGGGAACTTGTCATGCTTGGCTCCACCCCACCTGTCAATCTTGTCTTGGTTTTCATGTTTAGCTCCTCCGTCTCTGTCATTTCCTTGGCTTCCTTGGCCATATAGTACGAGCTAAAGGGTAGTGTAACTCCAGCCACTGTGTCCCGCAATGTAATCAGCAACAGATCTTTAACTTAACAGAACTCTGATACTTTGATACATACGTTTATGTATAAATGTAGCATCTGCAGCTGCTCCCCCTCATCGCGGCTACCCCAAAGCACTCAGTCACTCCGGTTACGAAGCGGTACATCTTTTCAAGACGTTGTGCTTGATCAGTTGGGCCATTAATGATCCTATAGCGCCAATTACGATTTTAATTGTCTTTAGACGCAGAGACAATAGTCTATAGTTGCTATCGTTACCAGTCTCCTCTTACGAACAGAACACGCAGAGGTGGATCCAATTGTGGAAGAACTCTGTCTTTATTTACACAGGTAGAATACAACAGAGACTGGTAACGATAGCAACTGTTGTCGATCTTAACAGACGGAGGAACAAGAGAGTAGTCAGGACAGTCGAGGGTCGAAACGGGAAGGCAGAATCCGGGAGGTACAATAACGCTAGGCAGGAGACGAGGTCTAGGACGGAAGCAGAGGTCAACAAACGGGAGATCAAACAGGTATTCAAAACGCTCGGTATGCAACATAGGTTGGCAATACTTCGCAACCAGGAAGTGACTGAGGGGGTGGATATATATAGAACTAAGGGGGAGTGGTAACGGGACAGGTGACTAGTGGGAGGAGAGGGAGGAAGAGGTGTTGTTCCTGACAGCTGCAAGTTTTCTGTATTTCTGTGTAGCGGATATACTGATAATTATGAGTTATGAAACGGGGCACCACCCTGAAATTTCAGGGAAATACGTATTTGATAACTGTAATAGATGAAATAATGATATATCAGTCTCAATACCAAAGGGTTGAGTTCTGAATCCACGCAGTGACCTAATACCATCGACCAAAATATGTATTTACCACCGTAATCTAAAGCAAAGGGGAATGACAGACAACTACTAACTATTATTTGATTGTGAATGGATTGTATAGCTAACAGAATGCTTCTCTAACTCAGGGAGGACCAGGGAGGAAAAGAGAGTCTCAGAGAGGAATTAGGAAGAGCACACAATTCCTGACAGAGGCTAATGAAAAGTGCTAATCAGATTAAACCAGACGTTATGGAGGGATAGAAATAAGCAGAGGCAAACAATTAGAACTTGGCACCCCAAACAGCATGTGTTAACGTCTTACTTGAAGAGAGGAGGACACGTCCGTGGGTGGTCAGCTGCAGAAAGTTTGAAGGCAGATTTGAATCGACGTGCTTGCTGGGACCACGGATATTGACTCTTGCAGTTTAGCGCTTACACGACCCGGGTCACTTCCTCGCGACAGGCTAAGACTTCACAGAGCAGCCTAAGTGAAGACTTCGTAGGACGTGGTTTGCAGGTGCTCAGGCTGAGTTTCGTTTGCATTGGTTACTTTGCCGAGAACTAACTTCAAGTTAAACTAAAATCAGCTGAACAGAATTAAATTTAATTTAACAGAGTAAAAGAAAATGAAATTGACTTAGAAGACTAGATAAATGAGAGTAAATTTTGATGCCGACGACATAAACTAACTAGGTTAAATACTTTTCTCGAGAAATAAAACGAAGATCTTTCTTGGAGGCTGGAATTGTTTCAAACTCTCCGTTCTTGAGAAACTCCTTTTAACTAGCTTTTAGGGGCATGAGCGTAGTATAATTATTGGTCAACTACTGTTGACCACTGGGCCTTGGTTACTGAATATTCATTACCTCTGTCTGGAAAGGGGGGATTTCGTCGAGGAGGAGAGAGAGAGAGAGAGTGGCAACTGCACTCCCCCCCAGGTCCAGTTAATGAATGATGGGTATAGGGCAGCAACACACAATTTTCAAGACAAAGAGAATCCCCTACTCTTAAATAAATTGATTCATATTACTTGGTCTAATTAAGTATTGGTTTGGTTCCTTGTCATTCTAAACATTGAGCCATTCTTCATTCACGCTTTTAGACGATAAATGACACATAATGCATAGAAAGGCACGACTCTGAGGTCCCACAAGAACACATGGAGATTCTTACATCTGAAATAACAGCGCACACATTACTACATGGATAGGATACACGTTGATACTTGATACAGTGTCCGTAGTGAATGCAAAGTTATAAGGATCTTTTATATTTGAAATATTTGCACCTTTAGACACGAGTTTAACCAGGAATTTCCAAGAGATTGCACATTGGCTGAAACCTTGGGCAATTAGATAAGGCTGGATAGTGGAATTCATGACTGAAGGTCCTTGCTGGGTTTGTGGGTTCTGGTGTCTTCAGGTGGTGGTTTGATCATAACCAGAACACTTTTATTGCCCCTCTCCCACACTCAGGAGATCAGATAAGGTTATGCCTCTAACTTCAGAGAAGGAGACCGTTGTGGGTGTGAGTATCTGAGAGCAGAGCTGATGTGTAGAAAACCTTCTTTTACCTTTTCAAACCTTTTAAAAGATTAGATGAGGTCAGTCTCACACTTTGCGAGGGGAGGTCATCTCTGTGTCGTGATGGCGAAGTGGCCTTGGCTATTTCCACTACATCTGCATTTTCTTTCTTTTGAACAATTAATTTCTCCTCATACTTGAGAAATCTATTAGCACTTGTACTACAGTGTTATAACATGGGCTATAACCTTGGGCCTGAAGACCTTGGAATATTCAACGCCTACTGTATGCCATTTTTTCTATAATCCATCTTTATAAAATCACAAGGTACAATAGATTTTCAGTGACAAAGGTTACATATAAGATGAAAGAACATTTTTTCTGTCTTAATGGTGTTCTGCTATAATGCTGGGAACATAACAGAATACAGATGCCCGCAGACCTAAATGAGGGCAGTTTATTTAGCAGAGCGATTCCGTAAAACAGTTCAAGGGTCACAACCAGGAGGGCAGCAACAGTATAGAAACAGGGTCCAAACGAGTTAGAGTCGGTCCAAGTCATACTATCCAGAAAATGGACAAAACCAGGCAGAAGTACAAAATCCAACAGAACCAGATCAAACCATAAAAGGAATGCAGACCAAATAACGCTCAGTATGCTTTCAAAGATATGTCGGCAATACTTCACAATGAGTGCTTAGTGTGACTTAGCTATATAGTCCCTACTAATGGGAAACCAGTGGAAATCAGTAATTAGGGGAGGAAAACCGGAGCCAGCAAAGCTGAGCATGAAAGGGACTGGAGTCCCTGGGGTTTGGGAGGCTTGACAGCTGCTCTTATTGGTGATGAATATAAATAAACCTTGACTTCTAATGTAGCAAACCAAGCAGTAGCAAGCTAACAAATGGGCTAACATACCTGTCCAGATCACTGATGTACCGTCATCCTTCTCTGACTGGCAGAAGTCACCTGGGTCATTGTTTATAGATTTATTTACTGATAATCTAAAGCCACATGCTGCTTGGGCTCTAACTATAAAGTATTAAAATGTCTCAGCTGACATTCCATGAATAATGTCATTGTTTCACTTGCTTCTTTGTGCTGCCCTCAAATGTTTAGTACAGTAGCAGCATTAAGAAATGCAGTAGATGTTTACTTAATATAACATACATACTTAATATAACATAGTGTGATAGTGTCATTGTTTAAAACTGCTTGATAATGAATTAATGATAATCAGTAAACTTTCCATTACATTGATGTGATATTTTCAGGTGCCAGAGTATCATTATCCTAAGGACACCGTCCCTGACTATGCTTCTGTTCTTGTACCAAATGTGGATAACACCCAGACTGAATTCCTTTTGCAAACCATTATGAAACAAGGCAAACCTGTGCTGCTGACTGGAGAGCAGGGCACCGGCAAAACTGTTATGATCAAGGTGTGTCTGCTTTGTTTTTCCGTTTCTCCTTTACTGTGCAGGAGCGCTGTGTGAATTACCATTATTTAATTTAATGTGTTACTAATTATTTTATTGGTAACAGTAATTCTAATAAATCTTAAAGCAAAGCTTATATTTCTGTTCAGTTTTAGGCTTGAGTTAGACTGAGAGGCCCAATGGGAACCATTTGTCTCCTGATCGATGTTCTTAGAATTGCAGAAGCAGACCGTTGTGCACATATTTCAGATCATTGCATGTCGTTCTTGATGACAATTTGTTCAGCTCCAAGTGGATCATTTGATACCTTTAAACCAATGTGCTGTGCCAGTTTGTCGAGTGAAGGACATACACAAAGTGGGGTTGTGCCCAGGATAGTGATTGAGGTTATTGAGGTTAGATGGGTGCTCTGGCTGCTATGCCAGAGAGCTAGTCCAGTGGTCAGAACTCAAGTTTATCTCCTATTGGTTTATTATTGAATTTAATATTTGATGCGATGTACTCAGGAGCAATTTGGCGAGTTACTTTCTGTCAAACATATATGATTTTTAACATTGTTACATAGACATTTTTAAACACGGGTATTACTCATTACTTTGGTTTTAAGTTACTGTTTAAAAATCTTTATGACTCTGCAGTAATTGGAAAAAATATACCATGTTAAGCCTGATTATTAAGCAATGACGCCTCAATGGACAAGTTCTGACTTTATTTCTTACACAATGTTAAATGGTAAAATGTTAAGCATGTCTGGTTAACTTCCTGCTCTGATATAGCCACAGATGATACTGATCCAGTATTTACCAGAAATATCCCAGTACCATGGTGATGCTATGTGCATTTTAGGAATGAGAAGTCTTGTGTCCATTTACTGACTTACTGAAGTTGTATTACCATTTCTGTAGGGTTATACCAGCAAGTATGAACCAGAGACACACCTGAATAAAAGCCTGAACTTCTCCTCAGCAACCCTCCCCAGTATGGTTCAGCAAACTATCGAGAGCTACATTGACAAGCGCATGGGTACAACATATGGACCACCTGCAGGAAAACGGATGACTGTTTTCATTGATGATATAAACATGCCAGTAATCAATGAGTGGGGAGACCAGGTAAGATAGTCATTTGTAAAGAAGCAAAGTTAAATATAATGTACAACAGATTGGAAAAGATTAAATTCATGTATTTATTAGACATAATGCCAGGTTGCTGTAATGAATCAGACCCAGACAGAGCGAGAGGCGGTCACACTAGCGGGGAGAACACAGGTTTATTAACACTATAGGAAACAGCGACATCAGGGGAACAAAGAGAAATGCATACTGTAGACAAACTAGAAACACTAAACAAAGAAGGTCTTTGACCTAAAGGAAACACAGGGCGATAAATAATGGAGGTAGACTTCAAAGTCACATTTATTTATATAGTGCTTTTTACAATACATGTTACAATCCAGATCCCTAATGAGCAATCCAGAGGCGACAGTGGCAAGGAAAACCTCCCTAAAATGGCAGAGATTTAGGAAGAAACCTTGGGAGGACCAAGACTCAAAAGGGAACCCATCCTCCATTTGGCGGCCCGCTAGCAGAAGTCCGTATTTATAGTTCAAATATAGTTCTGTAGTTATAGTTCTATAAGTCTATAGGCCGAGTAGTCACAGTCCCTTCAATGCAGACGGTGAGCCTCAGGTAGGAGTTGGGAGCGTCACCGTGACAGTAGGATGAATATGATCGAATTTTCTAGCCCTAGTTAGGACTCTAGCTGCAGCATTCTGTACAAGTTGGAGTTTCTTTAGGGACTGTCTATAGCATCCAATTTGAAGACCATTACAGTAGTCCAATCTTGATGAGACAAAAGCATGGACCAGCTTCTCTGCATTAGCTAATGAAAGTAAATGTATCAGCTTGGCGATATTACGTAAATGGAAAAAGGCAGCCTTAATGACATTGCATATATGTGTGTCAAATGAAAGATCCAAATCAATAGTGACACCTAAGCTTTTTGCGGTAGATTTAGGTGTAACTGAAAACCCACCTAGGGTAAGAGGAATATCAGACAAATTGCTTCTAGCAGCTTTTGGTCCAAGAAGCAACACCTCAGTCTTATCGGAATTCAGAAGAAGAAAATTAGACGCCACCCAGTTTTTTATGTCCTGGACGCAGTTCTCAATTTTGGGAGTAGTATTGACATAATCTAGATTAGAAGATATATACAACTTGTGACGGTTGTTCAGGGACAGCAGGAGACAGGGGTTGCGGGCAAAAGGATTTATTATTCATTGCAGCGATAAACAGAAAAGCTCAGGCCAATAGGCAAACGTAAACATAAAATGAATAACGATAGCGAAGGGAGGATTGCAGACAGATCACCACACGAAGAAGACCACGGAGACGTCACACTCCAGTGCTTATTCGTAGACGTAGGCGTAGGAATGTGCAGCACTGGATGGCACAACCTGTGGGCTTAAATGCTGGGACAGGTAACAAGGAACAGGTGCTAGGAGTGAGTGGTGTGTTGCTAGGGGGCGTGTGAGCAGTGTTGCCATGGCTATGCGTCCATACACGCGCCCTCTGGTGGCCTCCCTTCCGAGCCACCGTGACACAACTGAGTATCATTTGCATAGCAAAGGAAGCTAATAGCATGCCTACGAATGATTGTGCCTAGCAGTAGCATATACAATGAGAATAATATGGGGCCCAATACAGATCCTTGAGGTACACTGTATTTTACCTTTGTAATAATAATAATATAATAATAAGTTCAATTTATATAGCGCCTTTCTCATACCCAAGGACCCTTTACATCAAGAGAAAGGGGGAGGAAAAGAGAATCAAATAAATTAAATAAAAGAAAAAAGAAAATTAAATAAATCAGCAGAGAGAAAGTACTGAGAAAAGAGGTAAGTTTTAAGTTGAGCTTTGAAGGATGAGAGTGAATGACAGTCACGAAGAAATTGTGGTAGTTAGTTCCACAGTTTGGGGGCCATGACGCTGAAAGCTCTCCCCCCAACAGTGACCAGTCTGAATTTTGGAACGGACAGGCAACCTGCGTCAGAGGACCTAAGAATTCGGACAGGGCAGTACGGGTGCAGGAGATCAGCTAAGTATGCAGGAGCTAAACCGTGAAGGGATTTGTATGTGAGCAGGAGGAGTTTAAACTTGATCCGAAGCTGGACAGGTAGCCAGTGTAACTGTAGTAGAACTGGGGTGATATGAGCTGATTTTTTAGAATAAGTGAGTATTCTAACTGCTGAGTTTTGTTGTACGTATTGTAGGGGACGGAGAGCTTTGTTTGGAATGCCAATAAGAAGAGAGTTACAGTAATCTAATCGGGATGATACTAACGCATGGACCAGAGTTTCAGTATCTTTTATGGACAGCAAGGGTCTAAGACGAGAGATATTACGGAGATGGAAAAATGCTGATTTTACCAGAGCCTTAATATGTGATTCGAAAGAAAGGACAGAGTAAAAGAGTACACCCAAGTTACAGACTGTTGGTAGAGGTTTTACAGTCACACCATCAAAGTTAAGAGAGAAGTCAGTGAGATGTGAAACCACAGACTTGGGGCCAACAAATAAAATCTCAGATTTATCAGTGTTTAGTTTTAAAACATTTCTCGTCATCCATCGTCTGAGGTCTTGGATACAAGACATTAAAGCAGGGGGTGGCAGGTTAGTGGACCTTTCAGTGCTGAGATAGATCTGAGTATCGACAGTGTAAAAAAAGTCCATGATGGCGGATAATCTGACCAAGAGGTAACATATAGATGATGAAGAGTAGAGGACCAAGGACTGATCCCTGGGGAACACCTTGTGTAACTGTACTGATTGTAGACCTATGCTTACCAAGGGCAACAAATTGAAATCTATTAGAAATATAGGAGATGAACCAGGCGAGGGCAGTGCCAGTGATGCCAATAGCTGAGAGACGGGAGATTAGTATGTCATGATTAATGGTATCAGATGCAGCAGTTAAATCTAGAAGAAGCAGAACACTAAGGGCACCAGTATCAGTAGCAAGGAGAAGATCATTAAGAACCCTTAAAAGGGCTGTCTCAGTGCTATGCATTTTTCGGAAGCCGGATTGGAAACGTTCAAAAAGATCGTTTACCAGGAAAGACTGCAATTGAGAAGCTACGACCCTTTCTAACAGTTTGGCTAAAAAGGGCAAATTAGAAATCGGATGGTAGTGTGCAAGGGTAGCCGTATCCAAACCAGGTTTCTTTAGAATGGGAATGATAGCGGACGTTTTAAGGGCAGTAGGGACATAACCAGAAGCAAGCAATATGTTGATGAAATAACAGATAGGGTCAGAGACAACTGAGACACATTTCTTAAGAAGTGGGGTGGGGGCAGGGTCAAACTGACAGGTAGATGAATTAGATTTAGCAATTAACTCAGAAATGAGCAGACAGAGGTTCAGCAGCTGAGTGAAGAGGAGTGTCACTACAGACAGGTATTGTGGAGATTGATGAGAAATGTTGGTATATTTTACTGATTTTGTCTGTGAAAAATCTGTGAAAGACTTCACATTGGTCAGCAGTGCTAGCAGGTATGGCAGAGGGAGGCTGAAGAAGTTTGTTAATAGTAGTGAAAAGTATTTTGGGCTTATGTCTTGTACTATTGATGACAGATGAGAGATACTGAGAACGGGCAGCATTTAAGGCAGTTCTATATCTAAGCATGTGGTCTGAGTATGCTAACGTATGAACAGTAAGGCCAGTTTTCTTGTAGAGGCGTTCTAAACGCCTGCCAGTGGTTTTCAGCGCACGAAGTTCGGGGGTAAACCAAGGGGAGGAATGGCCAGAGGAAAGCAGTTTAGTCCTTAAGGGGGCAAGTTGAGCAAAGGTATGAGAGATGGTGTCATTAAACAAAGACAAAATGTCATCAGGACAAGACAGCTTAAAGATAGAGGAGAGAGGTGAAGACTGAAGAAGAGCAGAAAAAGAGTGAGAATCAACAGCCTTCAAATTACAAAAAGAGACCAAAGATTTAACCTGAGGACGAGAGAAGGAGACGTTAGCTATGGCTTCAATGAGCTTGTGATCGGAGACACCAACAAGAGAGCCAGAAACAGAGGAGATAGGCAGACCAGCAGAACATATTAAATCCAGTGTGTGGCCATGAGAATCAGTGGGGAAGTCAACATGTTATGTCAGGCTAAAACAGTTAAGCACAGCCAAAAACTCATTCGATAATGAACAATCTGTGTCAACATGGATATTGAAATCCCCAAGTACAATCATAGCTGGGCATACAGAGCTGGCTAGAGTGAGCAGCTCACTGAACTCAGACATGAAGCTTGAAGATTTACATTTACATTTACATTTACGGCATTTAGCAGACGCCCTTATCCAGAGCGACTTACAAAAAGTGCTTCATTGTTTTACTCAGAACAAAATCTCTAGCTAGTTAGTTTAGGCTAAAATCAGGAAGAAACTTTAAGCAAAGATATTATTAGATACAGTCAGTATGGACGCCTAGATATACTCAAATATATACTGAGAAAACCCTACTTAACAGATAAAAGCAAGAAAAGTCATTACAGTCACAAATATTTAATACATGCTAGTGTAGTAAAATTTAATTTAAGTGCTCTTGAAACAGATGTGTCTTCAGTCTTCGCTTAAAAACAGCAAGAGACTCTGCCATTCGGACACTCAGGGAAGTTCGTTCCACCACTGAGGTGCCAGGACTGAAAAAGTCTGGATGCATGTTTTCCGCGTGTTCTGAGAGATGGTGGGTCAAGCCGAGCTGTGCTTGAAGCTCGAAGAGCTCTGGGTACAGATCGGGATTTGACCATTGCCACCATGTATGGAGGTGCTGGTCCATTCTTAGCCTTGTAGGCCAGCATCAGGGTTTTATATCTGATGCGGGCAGCTACAGGAAGCCAGTGAAGAGAGCGCAGCAGAGGAATAACATGGCTGAACTTAGGAACATTGAAGACAAGTCGAGCCGCCGAGTTCTGGATCAGTTGCAAGGGCCTGATGGTACGCATAGGAAGACCAGCCAGGAGTGAGTTGCAGTAGTCAAGTCTTGAAATGACAAGAGACTGAACAAGCACTTGAGTAGCCTCGCTAGACAGAAAAGGTCGAATTCTTCGAATGTTGTAAAGGAGAAATCTGCATGACCGAGTCAGGTTTGCAACATGGGTTGAGAACGATAACTGGTCATCCACAACTACACCAAGGCTTCGAGCTTCAGCAGATGTGGTGATCAGCGAGTTCTCAAAAGAGATGGAAAGATCCTGGCGAGGACTTGAAGTTCCAGGGATGAACAGTAATTCAGTCTTGCTGGGGTTCAGCTTCAAGTGATGAGCCGACATCCAAGATGAGATATCAGCAAGACAAGCCGAGATCCGAGATGAAACCTGTGTGTCAGAAGGTGGAAAGGAAAGGACAAGTTGAGTGTCATCAGCATAACAGTGATAGGAAAATCCATGGGAGGATATTACATCACCAAGAGAACGTAAGTGTAAAAGAGAAGAGCAGAGGACCGAGCACTGAGCCTTGTGGGACACCCGTGGTGAGCCTGGAAGGAGCAGATGTGGCCCCCTGCCAAGATACTTGGTAAGATCTCCCATCTAGATAAGACTTAAACCACTGCCAGACAGTGCCATTGATTCCAAGTCTTCTGAGGACAGACAGGAGGATCTGGTGGTCAACGGTGTCAAAGGCTGCAGAGAGGTCAAGCAGAATTAGGACCGAAGACAGTTTGGCAGATCTAGCAGCATGCAGCTTCTCTGTAACTGCGATGAGAGCAGTTTCAGTAGAGTGCGCCGGTTTGAAGCCAGACTGGTTCGGGTCCTGTAGGTTGTTCAGAGAAAGAAATAGAGACAGTTGGTTATAAACAGAACGCTCCAAGACCTTAGATAGGAAAGAAAGAAGAGATACAGGTCTGTAATTGCTGATGTCAGAACAGTCCAGAGTAGGCTTCTTCAAGATGGGGATCACTCTTGCAGTCTTGAAGATAGCTGGTACATGGCCTGTTGACAAGGAGCTGTTGATGACATGAGTGATGAAAGGTAGAAGGTCAGGTGCTATTGTCTGAAATAGCGTGGATGGAATCGGGTCCAGTGGACAGGTAGTAGGATTGTTGGATGAGACCAACTGTATGATGTCATCTGTGGAAAGAGGAGAAAAGCAAGACAGGGAATGAGATGGAGGGTGGTGTTCAGTAGGAAGGATATTGGTAGAGAAAAAGGATCTGCGAATCCTATCAACCTTCTCCTCAAAGAAGGTGACAAAATCCTCAGGGGAGAGAGTAGAGGGCGGTGGGGGAGTGGGAGGGTTTAAAAGAGAGGAGAAAATGTTGAAGAGCTTGCGTGGATCAGAGGCTGATGCTTCCAGCTTCTCCTTGAAGAAGGAAGATTTTGCCGCTGTTATTTCTGTTGAGAACCTTGAGAGAAGAGACTGGTAGGAGTGGAGATCTGAATCATCTTGAGATTTTCTCCACTTTCTTTCCGCCAGTCTCAGTACTCTTCTGTTGTCTCTGAGAACATCTGTCAGCCAAGGAGTTGACAGAGAGGATCTTGCCCTGGAAGAGAGAGGACAGAGATGGTCGACAGAAGAGGAGATGGATGAAAGGAATGTGTTTGTGGCAGTTCCAGAGGGAGGGAAGAAAATGATTCAGGATGTGGAAGAGAGGAGACAATAGTCGAGACCAGACAAGAGGAGGAAACTGAGCGAAAGTTGCGGGAGGTGGTAGAAGAAGCTGATGTGGAGGTGTGTGCAGAAGAAGCAGGAAGGGAGAGTGAAAAGGACAAGAAATGATGATCAGAAAAGTCAAGAGGAGTTACTGTCAGATCCAACACTGGGGCAGGTCTACTGAAGATCAGGTCCAGTGTGTTTCCTGCTCTGTGTGTTGGAGTTGACTGGTTGAAAGCAAGATTGAATGATGACAGCAGTGGAAGAAGACAGGACAAATGTAGTCTCTCTGTTGGAAGGTTGAAGTCCCCTAGAAGAACAAGCGATGACTCTAAGGGGAGAGCACTCAGAAGAATGTCCAACTCATCTATGAAGTTTCCCAGTGGACCTGGAGGGCGATAGAGAGTGTCTCTGTGACGTATTGAGGATGACAGCAGGAGGCGAGGGTAGCGAGCGTCCGTCTTTATTATTATCCATGCTCAGTTTCAAGCTCAACAGAAATAAAGGCAAGTATGCCTAGCAAAGTATAAACAGAAGGTAATTAAGAGGGATTCCACAGGCGTCGTTCAGGAACAGGTATCTTGCTTCTGGTAGCGAGCGTAGCGTTGTCGTCCAATGAAGGCCAATGCGCAGCACTGAACGGCAGGACCTGTGGGCTTAAGAAGCACACCCAAATACGTGCACAGGTGTCTAATATTCGGGTGATTGCGAAGGGGGGAGTGACGTGCGAGGTGTGGGTGTGCGCCTATACCAGGTGAGGGTGTGAGGTGTGCCAGGTGCTCTCGCGGGTGCCCTCTGGTGGCCATCCCGCCTTCTCACCGTGACAGAGCCCTCCCTCAAGGATTCCTCCCGGCGACGGACACTCGGTCGCCCCGGACGTCGAGGAGCTGGCCGATTAGGGAATTCTCTGTGGTAGTCGGCGATCAAGGAGGGATCCAGCACCTGTGCTGCCGGAATCCAACTCCTTTCTTCTGGCCCATAGCCCTCCCAATCCACCAGGTACTGGAGACCCCTCTGACGGTACCTGGAGTTAAGGAGCTTGTTTACCTTGTAGGCGGGGCCGTCATCAAGCCTCACTGGAGACGGGGATTTTGTCCTTCGCCCTCTCCAAGTGGTCCGGCGGTATACGGCTTCAGAGCGGAGACATGGAAAGCCCTGGAAACTCTTCGGTTCGCGGGTAAAGCCACCTTGAACGTTACACGATTTATGCATTGAGTAATCGTATAAGGCCCCACGTAGCGGGCTTGCAGCTTACCTGGGCTTCCCAGTCTACCGTCCCTCGTAGAGATCCATACCTTGTCACCTACTTTATAATTCGGAGCGTTGGATCTTCTACGGTCCGCCTTTTCTTGGAATTTTCGCACCGCTGTCTGCAGTCGCTGATGCGTGTCTTCCCATACGCTCTCACTCCTCTTACACCAGTCCTCAATTATAGGCTGGTCGGAAGTGGGAACGTTCCACGGGTACAGCGGTGGTTGTCGTCCAAAAACACACTCAAACGGAGTTTTTCCCGTGCTGGCCTGAGTGAGTGAATTTTGGGCATATTCCGCCCATGCCAGCAGTGAGCACCACGCTTCTTGGTGTTCGCTGCAATACGCCCCTCAGGAATCGTCCAAGTTCCTGGTTTACCCTTTCCACCTGCCCGTTAGCCTGGGGATGGTATCCTGACGTGAGACTGACGGTCACGTTCAGTTTTGACAGGAACTCACGCCAGACCCGCGATGTGAACTGCGGGCCCCTGTCAGACACAATGTCTTCGGGTAATCCGAACTGCCTGAACACGTGCCTGAACAGGAGATCGGCCGTCTCCCAGGCAGTTGGCAATCCGGGCAGGGGTATGAAACGCACCATCTTTGAGAATCGGTCCACCACTACGAGTATGGTATTATTCTCCTCGGAGACCGGCAGGTCGGTGATGAAATCGATGGCGATGTGCGTCCATGGCTGCTTGGGTATGGGCAAGGGTAGCAGCTTACCCGCGGGCGGCGTCCTCGGCACCTTGCTGCGCGCACACACAGCACAGGACCCCACGTGATGCAGGACGTCACTGTGCATCCCGGCCACCAATAGCGAGCACCCAGGAGCTGAGACGTTCTGGTAGATCCGGGGTGTCCTGTGCCTAGGGAGGTATGTGCCCATTGTATCAGAGCGGTGCGCTGCACGGGGGGCACATACCTGCGGTGCGGAGGGCAATTGGGATGAGGATTCGCGGCTTCGATGGCTCGATCGATCTCCCAATTTACAGCTCCGACAAAGCACTGGGGAGGTAAGACTGGCTCCTCACTGGTCGAGTCCGCACTGCCGGGGAACGAGCGTGATAGTGCGTCGGCACGAGTGTTTTTCTCTCCTGGGACGATACGTGACCTGGAACTGGAAGCGTGAGAAAAACAATGACCAGCGTGTTTGTCGGGCATTCATACGTTTCGTGGTTCGCAGGTATTCGAGGTTCTTGTGATCTGTGAGAACCAAGAACGGGTGCCTGGCTCCCTCTAGCCAATGCCTCCACTCCTCGAACGCTAGCCGCATCGCCAGCAGCTCTCTGTCCCCCACTCCATAGTTTCGTTCTGCTGAAGACAATTTTCGTGAGAAAAATGCAATCGGCCTTAGCAGACTACCTTTTTTTGAACCGCTGGGACAGCACCCCCCACTCCCACGTCGGACGCATCTACCTCCACGATGAAGGGCTTCGTGGGATCAGGCTGGTGAAGCACAGGCGCGGTGACGAAAGCCTGCTTCAGATCTTGGAATGCCTTCTCAGCCTCCTCTGTCCAGGCCAGACTTTTGAGTCCCCCACGCAGCAAGTCCGTTAGCGGCTTCGCGATAGAGCTAAATCCTCGGATGAACCTCCTATAGAAGTTCGCGAAGCCGAGGAATCGCTGCCTTTCGCGCCGTGTGTGAGGACGGTTCCATCCGGTCACCGCCTCTACCTTGCTGGACTGCATGTGCACGGAACCGGGCTTGATGGTATAGCCCAGGAAGCTTAGTTCCTGTAGATGGAACTCACACTTCTCCAGTTTGCAATACAGATGATTGCGAAGGAGAGTGCGGAGGACGGCCCGTACATCATGCATATGTTGTTCTACGGAGGAAGAATAAATGAGGATGTCATCGATGTAGGCGATAACACATTTATTCAGGTACTCGCGTAGAACTTCATTAATGAACGCCTGGAAGATCGACGGAGCCGATGCCAAGCCGTACGGCAAGACCCGGTACTCATAGTGCCCGGAGCGGGTACTAAACGCCGTCTTCCACTCATCCCCTGCACGCACGCGGATGAGATTGTAGGCGCTGCGTAAATCCAGTTTGGTAAAGATAACCGCCTCCCTTAACTGCTCCAGCGCCGAAGGCACTAGAGGCAGTGGGTAGGCGTAATTTACCAAGAGGGAATTGAGTCCTCGGTAATCTACGCACGGCCTCAGACCACCGCCCTTCTTTTTTTACAAAGAACACACTGGCTGAGGCGGGCGAAGTAGAGGGGACAATATAGCCCTGCGCTAATGCCTCCCGGACATATTGCTGCATGGCTTTCTCTTCTTCGAGTGACAGAGAGTATACTCTTCCTCTGGGGGAACACTCCCTTCTTTCAGTATTATTTTACAGTCCCAGGGGCGGTGCGGAGGGAGCTGCATCGCTTTGGTGGGACTGAATACGTCGGCCAGGTCCTGATACTCGGGAGGAATCTTCTTGGCCTTTGCCACGCTAGGACTCTCGATGGTGGTGGAAGTCAACTGCAGGGGGGCGTGACTATGTGAGCTTACTGTGGGTGCACTCCAATGAGAGATGTGTCCGTTGTGCCAATTTATGATGGGGTGAAACTGTCTGAACCACGGAAGACCCAATGTGAGATCGTATGTCAAATCAGGAAGAACGCAAAAAACTTGTGAGGAGGAGTGCCCCTGAACTGTGAGAGTGAGGGGGGGGTGTGGTGGCGCACTACTCCGCCGCCCACAGGCCTGCCGTCCAATGCTCGCACTTTCCTTGGCCTTTCCAAGGTGTCCAGGGGTAAACGCATCCTCCGCGCCAAGTCCGCTCCCATCATGTTTCCTGATGCTCCCGAGTCCACTAGGGCATAAACCCCAACACAATTCCCACGGTAAGTAAGTGTCACTTTTATTTTGAGCAACTGAGCCATCTGGGATCTACTCACCCGAGCGGTTCCTCCTGTGGCTGTCGGGTGAATCTCCTCCGGCGGCTCAGCTGCTCCTAACTGCATCGGTTCTGGTCCCTTCCAGGTCCTTAGCTCCCTTGGAGGCGACCTCAGTCGAGCGAATCGGGGTTTTCCTCCTGAAGCATTCCTCTCGTGCAGTAGCCGATCATACGTTATTGCCATGCGGACTACCGAATTGAACGGCTCGCCTTCCTGCCTGCACGCTAGCTCTGCGCGCAATTGCGGCTTTAAAGCGGCCAAAAAGGCGTCCGTTTAGCGCCGCGTCGTTCCACCCAGTTCCCGCAGCGATAGTGCGAAACTCCAGGGCGAATGCGGCCGCTGTTTTGTTCCCCTGTTTCATAGCTAACAGAGTTTGCCCACACGCCCTTCCTTCGCGGGGGTGGTGAAACACTTCTTTTAATTCATTGTAAAATGTTTCATAACTTGACAATAGCGGGGACTCACCCGCCAATAACGACTCCCAAGCCAACGCCTTTCCGCTCAGACGCGAGATCACGAAGGCGACTTTCGCCTGGTCCGTGAGGTGCTCCTGGTATCTAAAGTAGAGGCCGCACTGGGCCAGGAATCCCTCGCATTTCTCGGGGTCTCCATCGTAGGCTTCTGGGGGTGCCAAGGGCAGTCTTACCCCTTCCACTCGGGGGGGTTTGACTAGCCTGCTGCGACAAAACTTGGACAGACGTGGTCAGCGTACGCATCAAGTTTCTCAACTCACCCATCTCGTGGTGATGCTGCTCCAGTAGTACGCCTTGAGCATTTAGGACCTCCAAGGCGGAGGGCCCGCCGCCTCCCGCTGCCTCAGGCTGCGCATTCTGTGACGTATTGAGGATGACAGCAGGAGGCGAGGGTAGCGAGCGTCCGTCTTTATTATTATCCATGCTCAGTTTCAAGCTCAACAGAAATAAAGGCAAGTATGCCTAGCAAAGTATAAACAGAAGGTAATTAAGAGGGATTCCACAGGCGTCGTTCAGGAACAGGTATCTTGCTTCTGGTAGCGAGCGTAGCGTTGTCGTCCAATGAAGGCCAATGCGCAGCACTGAACGGCAGGACCTGTGGGCTTAAGAAGCACACCCAAATACGTGCACAGGTGTCTAATATTCGGGTGATTGCGAAGGGGGAGTGACGTGCGAGGTGTGGGTGTGCGCCTATACCAGGTGAGGGTGTGAGGTGTGCCAGGTGCTCTCGCGGGTGCCCTCTGGTGGCCATCCCGCCTTCTCACCGTGACAGTCATGGGCTTGTGTTTTAAGAACTTTCGATATTATTAGTTATTTTTATGCGGAAAACTGATTTTGCCCGGCGACGGGACCACTAGAGGGCGCAACTGCACAAAGAGGTTAAGGACTACTTTAGTCAGGGCAGATTCAGTGCTGTGGTGCAGTCGAAATCCAGACAGAAATAAACATGTTCTGTCTGTAAGAAAGAAGAGTGTTGCGAAGAAACTACTTTTTCTAGAATTTTGGAAATGAACAACAGATTAGAGATTGGCCTATAGTCAGACAGTTCCTGGTGATTGAGATCAGGTTTTTTTAAATAGTGGCTTGATGACTGCTTAAGTTTAAGTGATTTGAGGATGTAGCCTAGGCTCAGAGAATAGTTAATTACAGTAAGCAAAGGTTCGGCATTACTGTGCAGTAATTCTTTCAGTAGATGAGTTGGTACGCTATTTAGTATGCATGTGGAGGGTTTGGCAGATTTTACCAATGAAATAAGCTCCTCACGACCAATTGAGGAAAAGAACTCCAAAAGAACACCAGGCCTGACCAGACAGCTGTCAGAGTGCATTTGCAGGTTGACAGGGTCTGAGATAGCATGACTAATTTTTTCCATCTTATCATTAAAGTGTGGGATTTGGGATTCAATTTGGTCATGATTTCTAGTTAGGCTAGACACAGTTTTAAATAGGAGTCTTGGATTGTTTTTATTTTTTTCTATTAATGCCGATAAGTATGAGGATTTTGCCATATAGAGGACATGCTTACAGTATATTCAATAAGGCTGCTTTTCCATGATGATCTATATACTTCTAACTTAAAATACAACAGCTTAGACTATGGCGGTGGTAACGAAAACTGACATAGAGTACACAATACACCAAGCAAAATCTTAAGATAAACAGTAGCGATAAGAACCTAACAGAAAGACACACAAACTAACGAACACGTCTACCTACATGGATTCCAAATACATACATGATATGAAGTAAACTAACACTAGGGAGTAGCTAAGAATAAACCAGAGAGCTAGGGAGAATAACAAGGGAGAAAGGGAGATCACCACGAACAGAGACGGCAGGGCATCAATGACGATATCGCGCCTACAGAGCAAAGAGAAACACAGGTTAACAAAAAGACCGACAAGGATTGTGTAACTAAAGGTTAAAATACATGATTAGCTATGATGGGGAACAAGACTTGAAATGACCTAAAAGAAGGGCGGGACTGGTACGGGGAATACAGGGAATGGAAAAAACACAGAAAGGAGAGGAATGATTGACAGGGGGGCGGAGTGATGTTAGTGCTGCACTAGTCCAGACTGTGAAAAATGATAAGCAGAAGGAAGCACATGGAACAAGGAATGTTATAGGCATAACACCTAAAAAAAATTATATAGGGTCAGAGGCAAACTGTATCTGCATTTTTGCTTTTTCATTAAAACTGTCAAAAGGTCAAATAACTTCAAATACCCCTCCACCCAACAAAACAATCATACTAAAACACAGCAATATACAGTACATTTGAAATCTAACTATTTTTATTTGGGCGGCATGGTGGTGTGGTGGTTAGCACTGTTGCCTCACAGCAAGGCGGTCTGGGTTCGATTCTCGGTCTGGGCTGCTCTGTGTGGAGTTTGCATGTTCTCCCTGTGCCTGCGTGGGTTTTCTCCGGTTTCCTCCCACAGTCCAAAGACATGCATCCTAGGTTGATTGGTCACTCTAGATTGCCTGTAGGTGTGAGTGTGTGTGTGTTGGCCATGTGGTGGATTGGCAAACTGCCCATGGTGTACCCTGCCTTCGCCCGTTGATGCTGGGATTGGCTCCAGCCCCCCTGTGACCCTGACTAGTGGGAATAAGTGGTATGGATAATGAATGAATGAACTATTTTATTCAGTATATTTTCAATATCAGTTAAATTATGGTATTTTTCATTCTCAGATTACTAATGAAATTGTACGACAGCTGATGGAACAGAGGGGCTTTTATAGTTTGGAGCATCCTGGCGAGTTCATCACTGTGGTGGACATGCAGCTGGTAGCAGCAATGATACACCCTGGAGGAGGACGCAATGACATCCCACAGCGTCTCAAACGCCAGTTCAGTGTGTTCAACTGCACCCTGCCCTCCAATTCATCCATAGATAAAATTTTTCTTACCCTGGCATCCGGATATTTCTGCTTAGAAAGGGGGTTCACAGAGGATGTGTGCTCATTGGCAGCTGCTCTTGTCCCAACCATTAGGAAAGTGTGGCAGACTATCAAAACTAAGGTAAAGCTTCATTTAGAATGCTAATTGTGCAAATTATGCTGTATTAATATACAGCACATGTTGGTGCTCAATGGCTCTGATCCATAACAAGAGACATATGACTGGAAACCAGTGGTTTACCAAAAACTTCCACTGCATAGAAATTTGACACATTTGTAACTTTCTGGGGGATGGGAACTAAATTATACTATATTGTACTGAGTTGACCACTTATGATCTTCAGTCTTATAAATCATGGATAGAAGAGCAAAACTACTTTCTCATTAGGCTATATCTGTTTGTCATTTATTCATATGTTTAATGAATATTCATATGTTTTATTAATTTGTCGAAACGGTTTTCTTCTTCTGAAAAGGAAAATGAGACTATTTATTTCCAATAATAATATCATATATTTATGGGACTTAAAATGACACTGACATTATAAGATATTGTTAACATTCAGATGTTTAGATATAATTTAATGAAAATAAATGTCATGCATATAATTTGTCAATTATATTTTATTAAAATCTTTTTAGATGCTGCCCTCACCTGCAAAGTTTCACTATATTTTTAACTTGCGGGACTTAAGTAGGATATGGCAGGGAATTCTCTCTGTAGGAGCAGAGGTGTGTAGGGGCCGAGAGCTGCTGGCTTCTCTCTCCTGCCATGAGTGCACGAGAGTTATTGCTGACCGCTTCATTGATCAGAATGACAGGGAGATCTTTGATGGCATTCTAGAAAGGGTAGGTGTATCAGATCGATTAGTGAAATCCGTAGTTGTATATAATCAACTTTTGGTGAGAAATGACCATATGGAGCCCTTTAAATTCCATTTTCTGGCATGTTCCTTTATGTTCAGATAATTGAGCAAGACAATGGATCTGGTCTGGTGAGATGTGGTCTATGGGAGGAGTATTTTGTGGATTTTCTTAGAGATGCTCCAGAAATTACAGGAGATGAACCTGAAGACACTGAAGTTTTGGCTCCAAAAATCTATGAGCCTGTTCCTTCCTTCTTAGCTTTGTCAGAACGGCTTGCCCTATTCCTGCAGCAGTATAATGAAACTGTGAGAGGCTCTAACATGGACCTGGTGTTCTTCAAGGTCAGTTATAATAAAGGACTCTTCTTTAAAACATGTGAAGGTTAACTTCACATGTTTACTTTCCATGGGACAGTTATACAATCTTGTTTTCTCTTTTTATCTTCTTTCCCTTTTATCACTCATGGATTTCCTTTAATTGCTGTTTGCTTTCTACCTTCATCTAATTATTGTTCCCCACAGGATGCAATGATACACCTATTAAAGATATCACGGATAATCCGGACACCCCAAGGCAATGCCCTCTTAGTAGGAGTGGGAGGATCTGGGAAGCAGAGCCTCACACGGCTGGCCTCCTTCATCGCTGGTTACGAGAGCTTCCAGATCACCCTTACACGGTGACCCTTACACCCCCTGTAATACTTACATTATGTGTTTCAAATGGACATATGTTTTTTGTTCTAGAGAGCATAGTGATAAACATTTTCACACAACAACCTTTTCATATAATATACAGTACAATAACACAATATAATACAATGATATTTTTGTATGCTTTCAAATTAATGTGCTGCACTTCAAATTAAAGATTGGTGCATTATTTTTGTGAATTTATAGATAACTGAATTAGGATTTTTTTTTTTTTGCATTTTTTGTACTGTCATATGGGATGAGTGTTTGTGTAAATCCTTAAATCATTCTTTAAAGGACCTACAATGTGACTAATCTCATGGAGGACCTGAAAACCCTGTATAGAACGGCAGGACTACAGGACAAAGGTGTCACCTTCATCTTTACAGACAATGATGTGAAAGATGAGTCATTTCTGGAGTACATGACCAATGTGGTGGCATCCGGTGAAGTCTCCAACCTGTTTGCCCGCGATGAAGTAGATGAAATCACCCAGGAACTAATACCCTCACTGAAGCGTCATCACCCTCGCTGCCCTCCGACCACTGATAACTTGTACAACTACTTCCTTTCGAGAGTGCGCAGTAACCTCCATGTTATTCTTTGTTTCTCTCCTGTTGGGGAGAAACTTCGGTCTCGTGCTACAAAGTTCCCAGGACTGATCTCTGGATGCACCATTGACTGGTTCCAAAGATGGCCAAAAGATGCTCTGGTGGCAGTAGCTCAGTACTTCTTAGCGAGCTATCCATTCCAGTGCTCTGTGGAGGTTAAGCAGAGTGTCATGGGCACAATGGGGACCTTTCAGGATATGGTGGCACAGATTTGCACTGAGTACTTCCAACGCTATAGGCGTCAGACCTATGTGACACCTAAATCATACTTATCTTTTATTAAAGGGTACCAGACCATATACTCTGAGAAGATTGCAAATGTGGGGATGCTGGCAGAACGTATGAATTCTGGTATGGATCTCTCTTTGTGCTACATACTGTATATGTAAATATGCAAGGTGAAAATTAGTACCACATGACCTTCAATTAATAAATATAATGATTTAAAAAGTGCATGTTCCAGCATTATTAATAGCCTAAATTCCCTAAATCCCTAAATTCCTTCCACAGGTCTTGATAGATTAATGGAGGCAGAGGAGGGTGTAAATCAGCTCTCCAAAGCCCTGGCAGTGAAAGAGCAGGATCTGGAGGTGGCATCTCGTAAAGCTGATGTCGTTCTTCAGGAGGTCACCGTCAAAGCACAAGCAGCTGAGAGAGTTAAAGCCCAGGTGCAGAAAGTGAAAGACAAGGCCCAGGCCATCGTGGATGAAATAGCAGGGGATAAGGAAGCAGCAGAGTCCAAACTGGAAGCAGCAAAACCGGCCCTGGCTGCTGCGGAGGCTGCACTGCAGGCAGGTGTCGACTCCAGGGAAAGTTCACTTTGATGGCGATATGTGACAGACTTTGTGTATTTTTTATACTATTAGAACTTGGTCATGGGGCAATTCAAAGGAAACATAATAATAAAGGTGATATTGACCAGAATGCGTTCTTTTGCAAAGATCAGGAACAATCTGGATTTGTCTTCTTATTAGACCATAAAGCCAGCAGATATTGCTACAGTGCGCAAGTTGGGTAAGCCTCCACATCTGATCATGCGCATTATGGACAGCGTATTGCTGCTGTTCCAGCGCCGGGTGGATACAGTCACCATGGACACTGAGAAGCCCTGCCCAAGACCCTCTTGGAGTGAAGCCCTCAAACTGATGAACAACTCAGCCTTTCTCAGCATGCTGCTCAACTTCAATAAGGTCAGTGTGCACTCCAAACCCATAATGGGGATGTATGTGAATTTGGAATATGAATTTTGCGTAATGTTTATGAATTTGCTGCATACTACAGTAATCAGGTTATATTAAACCATTCAGACTTGACATCAGTGTGCCCTACACTGGAACTGCTGCATGAGAGCATAAAAGTGATTTAAGTGAGTTATGTAATACCAGTTGGAACATGTTTTTGTGTTTGATTCACTTCACTAATTCTGCAGCAATGTAAGCTAAATTCACATACTCTAGCTGCATAACTATTGCTGAGCTGAAGTTAGGACATAAAGGCTTAAGTGATACATTCTATATGCTACTTTCACTAGGATCAAAGAGCAGTTTGTAAACAAAGGTGCCAATGTGTGGTGTCTATGCCTACATTTAAAGAGCTAGCTCAGGAGCTAGCTCAGGAATACATTAGTATTATAGTTTGTTTCCTCCAAAATGTACCTTGTACTGGTGGTAGGCACTAGGATCCACCAAACTTGTTGAAGGAAATCAATTTCAAAACTAATTACATCTAAATGATTTAAATATTAAATTACTTCAGTCTTTGCCACTGAGTAGTTTCACTATTTATATACCATATGCTTAATAAAGTGATTTCCATTCTACTTATTACTAAGAGTGGTCAATACATATATGAATACTGATTAATATGATCGCAGAGAAACCAAATATGAATTTTTCCCTGACACCCGCTCCTTTTTGTCCTTTATGGACAAATTACATCAAATACAGCCCACGCCCATTCAGCGTTTCAGTCATAACACCATTTCAGAGGGTACCTGAAAACTATTGTTGATTTATAACACAGATGTTGAAACCCGAATGAGTCACAATTCGCGTTCATCATTGTCTGGTCCAGTAGATCTTCGTTGCAGTCCTCCGTCACGTTGGTCACCATCTGGAACTCCTTGGTCCTGTAGAGAGAACTGACAGCACATGCTACATCGACTCTCAGAAGAGTCAGGAAACAAAGCACACATACAAATAACAAGATCAAGCCTATAAGTGTAGGGGTGCATACTGTTACCAGCCAAGTTCCCCAGTTCCAAATACTGTGCCTTATCACCCACGGACCTGACCCTGTCTTCATGTGCTCTATAATGCTGGAGAAATTTTGTGAAAATCTTGTTAACGAATGCTGCTACCCCTGTTGGGAAGGCAAGCGACAGCCCTGTTCCCATCTGCAGGCCCTCCCATGGGTCCCAAAGATGATCGCCTTTGTCTCTGCACTGTGCCATGAATGTGTTCTCTTTGTTTCTCTAACATTAAGTGAAAAGAGGCTGCTACCACTACCGGCTAACAGCATCCGTGCCATTTTTTTCGAAGATGGTGGTATACACGTTGTCCGCATGCCCACATGTAGCTTGCCAGAGTCTCTAAAGACACATTACCTGAAAAAACAATTGTCCTATTGTTGTATATGGCTGAGCATTTGGTTGTGACATTGCCTAGAATCATAGTAGTTAAACACTGTGAAACTCCTACACTTGAGCTCTTCGGATTGTGTGAGCATAGGAATGTGCTTGACGCTGTGGTATGTCAATTTTCCCTAAGTTGTGATAGATGTCCTGTGTTCCAGCAGCTACATCCTTGAGCGGTGTCCTGTTTCTGAGTTGATGGCCATAAGCATGCAGATTTTTCATTTCTGCAGGCGGTTCATGCGTACCTGTAACATTCTCTAACATGTGGTGTGTCAGAGGAATTGTGCTCCATCTCTGAGAAAGAGCTTGACAACTTGATCCAGCAAGGCCCTTCGATCTCCAAAGTTTGTTTTAAAGTATAGCTAATGTGCAGGTTGCATTACCCTGGCAATGTAATATTGCTCTGTGAACGTCAATGGGAGTATGTGTGACTATAGTAAAGTGTGTGTGACTATAGTAAAGTCCTTCAGAGTGTCTACTGTTGTTTTGGGAACTTGTAGTGTTATCGTGACTTGTGAGCAGTGGTCCCTGCCTGTCTGCTCCACGCAACACCAATACAGTCCCGAGTCGCTCTGCTTTGCTCTCGGCCACGATCCGCTTAGGCTACGTGCGTCTCCAACATGTTCCACCTTTATTTCATTGTATCCGTACCCTATGCTTCCACAAAGGTCCCCCTTATCCCACTCCCATGTATTACACGGGTCTTTGCGGATGTAAAAATTTGTATCCTAGATACTTGTGTTTCCTAAATTCTGAAATACCATGAATAAGCGTGGGATCCCTGTCTGAATACTGGGCACTAAAAATTATCTGTATTACTCCAAATTTATCATCCCTGATCTCCCTGCAGCATTCTTCTCCTGTGTGAAGTCTAATGCTCCCCAAGATTAATGGGAGTACTTCTTTCATCCTTATTTTCGCCTGTGCGAGTATTTTTGGGGCTCAGTATAATTGATGAATGAGCGTTAACCTTTCTTGACAGCCGCTGTGCTTGGAGTGCGGGCACGCCTGATCTGCACTTCTCCCACTTAGCTGAGGCACTCGAACACCCTCCTTTTATACTAAACTGATTTTAACCATTTTCGTTCTTGTGCACGTCATTGTTCCCCAAACTCAGGATTACAAATTCAGATTCCCCTTTGCCTAAAAGCACTGATACATACAGTGCCTTGTGAAAATATTCGGCCCCCTTGAACTTTTCAAACTTTTGCCACATTTCAGGCTTCAAACTATTTTTTTGTGAAGGATCAACAACAAGTGGGACACAATCGTAAAGTGGAACGAAATGTATTGGATATTTTAAACTTTTTTAACAAATAAAAAACTGAAAAGTGGGCCATGCAATATTATTCTACCCCTTTACTTTCAGTGCAGCAAACTTACTCCAGAAGTTCAGTGAGGACCTCTGAATGATCCAATGTTGTCCTAAATGATTGATGATGATAAATAGAATCCACCTCTCTAATCAAGTCTCCGTATAAATGCACCTGCTCTGTGATAGTCTCAGGGTTCTGTTTAAAGCGCAGAGAGCATCAAGAGCACACCAGGCAGGTCCAAGATACTGTTGTGGAGAGTTTTAAAGCCGGATATGGATACAAAAAGATTTCTCGAGCTTTAAACATCTCAAGGAGCACTGTGCAAGCGATCATATTGAAATGGAAATCTACTGCAAATCTACCAAGACCTGTTGTTCCTCTAAACTTTTAATCTCAAACAAGGAGAAGACTGATCAGAGATGCAGCCAAGTGGCCCATGATCACTCTGGATGAACTGTAGAGATCTATAGCTGAGGTGGGAGAGTCTGTCCATAGGACAACAATCGTACACTGCACAAATCTGGCCTTTATGGAAGAGTGGCAAGAAAGCCATTTCTCAAAGATATCCATAAAAAGTCGCGTTTAAAAGTTTGCCACAAGCCACCTGTGAGACACACCAAACATGTGGAAGAAGGTGCTCTGTTCAGATGAAATCGAACATTTTGGCCACAATGCAAAACGATATGTTTGGCGTAGAAGCAACACAGCTCCTCACCCTGAACACAGCATCCCCACTGTAAAACATGGTGGTGGCAGCATCATGGTTTGGGCCTGCTTTTCTTCAGCAGGGACAGGGAAGATGGTTCAAATTGATGGGATGGAGCCAAATACAGGACCATTCTGGAAGAAAACCTTTTGGAGTCTGCAAAAGACCTGAAACTGGGACAGAGATTTATCTTCCAACAAGACAATGATCCAAAACACAAAGCAAAATCTACAATGGAATGGTTCACAAACAAATGTATCCAGGTGTTGGCCAAGTCAAAGTCCAGTCCTGAATCCAATCAAGATTCTGTGGAAAGAGCTGAAAACTGCTGTTCACAAACGCTCTCCATCCAACCTCACTCAGCATAAGCTGTTTGCAAGGAAGAATGGGCAAGAATTTCAGTCTCTCGATGTGCAACACTGATAGAGACATACCCCAAGTGACTTGCAGCTGTAATCGCAGCAAAAGGCGGCGCTACAAAGTTTTAACACAAGGGGGCCGAATAATATTGCACAGCCCACTTTTCAGTTTTTTATATCTTTCAGCCACTTTTTTCGCTTTCAAGGTCGTCAAGGGGATCTGGAATGGACCTCTCCCCTCTGTTGTATTCGCTTGTGGCAGGTACTAATGGTCGTTCTCTCCTGATACCTGTTGGAAGTTCATAATTTTTTTTTTTTGGGGGGGGGTAATTTGTGTTGTTTGTGGGGTAATACATGTTATCCTCCATACATACATCATACTTATCATACACATTCATACTCATCATCCCTCCTTTTTGACACGTGTCAATATTTCATGTAGGGAACCCTTTCCGGTCTGCTGTGGGAGAATCATTGTCAGTACATTTAATACACATGATGTTTTGTTAGCTGCCTCGTCTGCACTTTGTACTTCAAATTTACACACTGATATTTGTTTCGGCAGGAGGATGGCATCGAGAAGTTAATCACAGCAATTAATTTGTAATGTTTGAGCCTCTTGCCCTGTGCCATTTTGCATGCTCCAGTCGGAACAACCAGTTCAGCTGCCTCTGCTGGATAATTGTAACGCCGGGAGCGGCGGAGAGTTGCGAAGCGGACACAAATGCTTAGAGAAGCGAGATTTATTAAAGGGCAATCCAAAATCAGAGTCGTTATACCGGGCATGGGTCAAAACATCTGGGGAGTCCGACATAGAAACAAAACCTACACGCAGAGACATGATAAACAAGAGCTAACTAACAGGAACAGAACTACAGACTAGAACACGAATAAACACGGGGCTGAGAACACACAGTACCAAACGGAGACCAGATTCAAAATAACTGGCGACATACCAGACAAAACACAGGGTTTAAATAGAACAGAACTAATACAAGACACCTGATGAGAAATAACGAGGGGCAGGGTTACAAAACACGAGGCGGGACTAAGAAACACATGGCTAACAAAACAAGCACGAACGACAGGAGGAGGAGGGCTAGACGTTACAGTACCTCCCTCACAAGCGCACAACACCCGGGGTGCGCGAACCAAAACCACAAATAGGACATGAACCAAAGACACTAGGGGAACCAGAAACAGACAACGGACACAAATCAGAGACAGACGACACCGGGAGGGAAGGAGAACCAGGAGAAAAATCAAAAACAGGGCGAGATGACAGACAGGACCAGGGACAGACACGGGAGTGGAGACGGATGAAGGAACAAAACCGGAACAGGCAGAGACACAAGACTGAGGACGACGAACAGGCTGACACAAGGGAGGAGGAGCAACATTACAAGAAGGGCTACGATGACCAGGGGAAGGCACAACAGGAGGACGAGGGAGACGAAGACCTAAAACAGACCAGGCAACCGACAGGGGGACTGGCACAAACACAGGAACAGACACCGGGACAGACACTGAAATAGGCATAGGGGCAGACAAAAACGGGACAGACACAGGAACAGACACAGGAACCGAAACAGACACTATAATACGGGCAAAGACAATACCAGGAATGACAGAAGGCAAAAACAACATCTCAGAACCAATAAACGAGGGCGGGGAGGGCGGGAAACTGGGAGGGACAGGAGACTCAAAACAGGGCGGGACGGGCGGGACAAGGGGAACTTCGCAGGGCGGGATAGGCGGGGCACGGGGAACTTCGCAGGGCGGGATGGGCGGGGCCCGAGGCGCAGCAAGGCGCGCAGGCAGTCCCAGGTCCACAGGTGGCGCTGCGGGGACTGTCAGCTGCGGTGACGACCCCTCCTGAGTCGCGGGAACAGGCGGCGAGGACGACCCCTTCCGGGTCGTGGGAACAGGCGGCGAGGATGACCCCTTCCGGGTCGTGGGAACAGGCGGCGGCCCCATCCGGGTCGCGGGAACAGGCGGCGGCCCCATCCGGGTCGCGGGAACAGGCGGCGAGGGTGACCCCTTCTGGGTCATGGGAACAGGCAGCGAGGGTGACCCCGTCTGGATTGCGGGAACAGGTGGTGGTGACTCCTGGGCCTCCGGTGCTATAGCTGGCCTCTCCTGGGCCTCCGGCACTATAGCTGGCCTCTCCTGGGCCTCCGGCACTCAAGCTGGCCTCTCCTGGGCCTCTAGCACACGGGTTGGCCTCTCCTGGGCCTCTAGCACACGGGTTGGCCTCTCCTGGGCCTCCGGCACTCGAGCTGGCCTCTCCTGGGCCTCCGGCACTCGAGCTGGCCTCTCCTGGGCCTCTAGCACACAGGTTGGCCTCTCCTGGGCCTCCGGCACTCGAGTTCGGCCACTACTCCCCCCCAAAAAATTCTTTGGGGTCTCTAGGGGAGACAGGTCTATCTTTTCCAGGATAGCTGCCGTACCGGAGATGACCATTTGGGGCGCTGCGGCAGCAGGGCTTGATTCAGGGGGCGTGGCTTTCCCCACTGGAGCTTGAACGAGCCTGGGAGAACATACAGACACAGCTGCCTCTCGGTTGCTTTCTCTGCGACGGCTCCGCCTGACACGAGGCATCGGGAGCTCGCAGTGGCTTTTGAAAGCCAACAGAGGGCTGAGCAAATGCTCGTCTGCATATTCATCCCTTTCAGCCACGTCTTGCACTACAGGTCGCTCCTCCCTGTAGTGTTCATCAAAAACGGGCTGATTCGCAGCGTTTACCACCAGGGGTCTCGTCGCGAAAACCAGTAAGAATTTGAAGTAGCGTTACCTTCTTCCTGGAGCGACGAGATTCCCTTGTTCCCTCAACGCCAGGGGAATTCCTGTCTCTGGTTAGTTCGCGCTGTAATATCGGAGATTTGAACTGCATGGAAGCAGCCAACATCTCATTACCGCGACTGAACTTACCAGAGTCTCGCTCTCTCGCTGTGTCCTTGTAAGGCCGGTTATGTAACGCCGGGAGCGGCGGAGAGTTGCGAGGCGGACACAAATGCTTAGAGAAGCGAGATTTATTAAAGGGCAATCCAAAATCAGAGTCGTTATACCGGGCATGGGTCAAAACATCTGGGGAACAAACGACAGGAGGAGGAGGGCTAGACATTACAATAATGCTCTGGCAATGGTCCTGATTTGATTGTGTCGTGTTGTAAAACAACTGCATATCCTACACAATTTCTTTCATGTTGCTGTGTCTCGCGATGCCGGTCCATCCACAAACAGTTCCAAGTCTGGATTGTCTAAGGGAATTTCCCTCAGAACTAGTCGGGGGGGGAGTATAAATATGAGTAGAAGGTCGACCTTTGAACTCAAACATAAACCAAAACTAAACATCTGGATGTACCGGTACAAAAAAAAAGTTATTAATCACTTCAGCAACTAAGAATCATTTCCTGTCAGATTGAACCTTGGGATAAATAAATGATCAGGCACCTATGGTGCTCTTAATGCCATCACTAAGTTAACAACTTGATATTTTTAATCAATCTCCAATCTCTCTATAGTCTTTTGTAGAAGCATGCAACCAAGATATAAAATACAGGTTGAGTATGTGAACATCAATTTAGACAACCATCGATTTAAACAGACATACATACATAAATTGCTCACGTGCCAGTGATTAGCATGTGGTGATGGCAGGCTTATCTACAGCAGCATAACTAAAGGGAGGGGCCTGGAGGTGGCCACAGTCAAGAGGGCTTACTGAGACATTGCTTTCCACCCAAGTCATTGTCACAACAAGATCACATGACATGGCTGGATGATAGCATCAACATCTCAGATTACCAGAAAGCTCAATGACTGGAGGCCCCCAAGCTTCATACCTTCACAAGTAGAATACTAACTGAAGGCTTGATTAAATAGGTGAGTCTTGAGTCTAAATTTAAAGATTGGAACTGTGTCAGAGTCTCGGATTTGAGCTGGAAGGCTATTCCATAACCGAGGGGCTTTAAAGGAGAAAGCTCTGCCTCCGGCTGTAGTCTTACTAATTTTTGGAACTAAGAGAATTCCTGCATTTTGGGAGTGCAGAAGGCGGGATGGGTTATAGTAGGCAATGGGTTCACTCAGATATTGTGGAGCAAGACCGTTTAATGCCTTATAGGTCAGCAGAAGAATTTTTATAGTCAATTCGATATTTAACGGAAGCAAGTGTAATGGCGAGAGAGCAGGACTAATATGATCGAATTTAGCTAGCTGCAGCATTCTGTACAAGTTGGAGTTTTTTTAGGGACTGTTTAGAGCATCCAATTAGAAGACCATTACAGTAGTCCAATCTTGATGAGACAAAAGCATGGACCAGCTTCTCTGCATTAGCTAATGAAAGTAAATGTATCAGCTTGGCGATATTACGTAAATGGAAAAAGGCACGTAAATGGATTATTTGTATAGCACCTTTCATGCATACATGCAACTCAAAGTGCTTTACAGATTAAATACAACAAAACATTAAAATGAAGCAAAGTGATTTGATTTGTGGATATACCCATGTGGATGTTAAAATACCCAGTGATTAAAACATAATCAAAATCAACTAAAATCCTAGAAAGCATTTCAGGAAAATATTCAAGAATGTCTGTATGTAGTCTGGGAGGATGATAGATAACAATTAATAGAACTGTATGAGTACTGTTCAGTTGTACTGCCAGATACTCAAACGTAGAATATTCCCCTAAAGAAATCTGCTTACAGCTGAATGCTTTATAGACAGCTGTTTAGAGTAAAACGACCAGGATTTTGGGGTCGAAATCCAGACTGAAATAGCTCTAGGACATGTTCTGTCTGCAGGTTAACAGCGTCTGAGATAGCATAACTAATTCTTCCCCTAATTTTATCAATCTTATCAATAAAGAACTTCATAAAACTGTTACTTCTGCACTCCTGTGGGATTTGGGATTCGATTTCTTCATGATTTCTAGTTAGGCTAGATACAGTTTTAAATAGGAGTCTTGGATTGTTTTTATGTTTTTATGTGAAAGCCGATAAGTATGAGGATTTTGCTGTATGGAGTGCAGGCTTATATTCAATAACCACTTTGTTTTCTGAGCATCATTTAGACATCCAGCAGTGTAGCGCCCATAACCTGCTGTAAGTTTCAGGGCCACGCCGAACTGGAATGGGGCCAGAGCATATTACAGCGTCTGACATCGTCCCCGCTAACTCACACACCTCTTTAACATTATCTTTAGTAATCTCTAATTGTCTCAACCCCACATCATTGGTGCCGACATGTATAACTATCTTGGAATATTTACGTTTAGATTAGCCCTGATGTCAGGCGCTCTAGCCACCGGGATACATTTGACTATGGCTGCTGCTGTCTCTAAAGGGGTAGCTACATTCACATGTCGGAGTTCTGAATCTCCTATAACCAGAGCTCTTTTAACAGGGCTCTCAGCCGCTGAATCGCTGAGGCAAACCTGTTCGACACATGAACCTGAACTGAACGGTGCTCAGCCCTATGGCTATGCCGCCGAGACGTCACCCATTCGCCCCGCTGCGAGGGCACTATGCCGGAGCTGGGGGCTCGCTAACTACGTCTGTGGCTACAGCTGTGGCAACCAGGACGGCTACACTTGATGCTAACTCTCTAGGAGTTAAGCATAGATCCAGAGGAAATGAGGAAATAAAATGTTCATTAAAACATCTAGATCTAGATAAAATTTCAATTTAGCTTTTTGAACCAGAGTTGTACATAATTCTCAGAGACCAAAAAGCCACCCAATCTACTTCCAGCTGAGATTTCCTTGCCTTAGCGCAAGCTTCATTTCTTTCATGCAAAATATATGACAATACATCTGAAAACCAAGGATTGTCCCATCCCTTCACTCTGAAACTCCTCAAAGGGGCATGCTTGTTGACAATTTCCAAAAATAAAGTTTGAAAATACGCCCATGCTATTTCAACATCAGGAATTAAAAACACTTTTCCAAAACCACATAAAACACATCATGCAATAACCCTTGTCTATCGAAGCTCTTAAGGCTTTGCTTCCTAATAAAATGGGGTATAGATTTTGGCATTTTACCATTCCTGACAGCAGCAACTACACAACAATCACTAACATCATTTGTTATTCTCACATAATCTAATTGTGGCACCAGACTACAAACATTCAAATGCAAAAATCCAAAGACCAGATCTATTAGTAAAGTCTATGTTACGTTTAGCCCTCCTCCTCCTGTCGTTCGTGCCTGTTTTGTTTTATTAGCCATGTGCGTCTTAGTCCCGCCTCTCGTTCTGTAACCCTGCCCCTCGTATTCCCCTCCAGGTGTTCCATGTTAGTCCTGTCTATTTAAACCCTGTGTTATGTCTGGAATGTCGCTGGTTGTTTTGTCTTCAGCCCCTGTTGTACCGCTGTCTTAGTTCTTGTCTAAATTCTCTGCAGTGTTTTCGGTCGTAACGGTTAGTCTCCTTGTGCATTCTGTTTCAGCTCCCTGTATGTTTCTAGTTCGCCTTTGTGTTTAAATCAATCTGTGTTTCTCTGTTTCATTATGTCTTTACGTTGTGGTTTCGTCTCGTCATCTGGTATGTCTCATAATAAATCTCGCTCATCTCAGCGATTGTGTCCGACTCGCAAATCTACGCGCCGACCGGCGTTACATAACAACCAGCCCAGAAAGGACACAGCGAGTGAGCGAGACTCCGGTGAGTTCTGTCGCCGTAATGAGAAGTCAGCTGCGCCCGTGCAGCTCACCTCTCCGGTATTACAGCGCGAACAAACCGGAGATAAGAAATCCCCTGGCGCTGAGGGTACAAGGGGTTCTCTAGAGGATAGACAAACTTATTTAGACATCTTTAATTTGGCTGTCTACTGCCATGAGAACCCGGAGGAGCGCCATGATCCTGCCCGTCTTGGTGATCGCTACAGGGGAGGGGCAACCTGTAGCGCAAGGCGTGGTCAGGAGGAGTGAATGTGCAGGTGGTCTGTACAGCAACACTCGGCGTGCTCTTAAAACACACTGCGAGCTCCCGATACCTCGAGTAGGTGGGAGCATGCGCAGTAAGAGCCGCCGAGGAGACCCCGTACCTGCATATTCCTCCAGGATTTCTGAGGCTCCAGTGGTGGCTTTGATCAGCCCCACCACCTCGGCAGGCCCCCCTATGGCAGGTGATGCGCCAAAGAATTTTTTGGGGGGGGTAGTACCCGAGCGCCGGAGGCCCAGGAGAGGCCAGCTATAGCGCCGGAGGCCCAGGAGAGGCCGGCTGGCGTTCGGGAGGCCCAGGAGAGGCCGGCTGGCGTTCTGGAGGCCCAGGAGAGGCCAGCTAGCGTTCGGGAGGCCCAGGAGAGGCCAGCTAGCGTTCTGGAGGCCCAGGAGAGGCCAGCTAGCGTACCGGAGGCCCAGGAGAGGCCAGCTAGCGCACCGGGAGGCCCAGGAGAGGCCTGTGAGCTCACCGGAGGCCCAGGAGAGGCCTGTGAGCTCACCGGAGGCCCAGGAGAGGCCTGTGAGCTCACAGGAGACCCAGGAGGGGTCCTCTACGTCTTCCACGTCTACCGAGACCCCGAGGGGGTCTTCCACGTCTCCTGCGACTCAGAGTGGGTCTTCTTCAGCCCACCAGCGGACTCCTCCAGTCCCCGCTGCCCGTCAGCGGACTCCTCCTGTTCCGCTGCCCGCCCGCCGGACTCCTCCAGTCCCCGCCGCCCGCCAGCTTGCTCCGCCTGTTCCCACGACCCGGACGAGACCGCCGCTTGTTCCCGCAGCCCGGATGGGGTCGTTCACTGTTCCTGCTCCCGCGACCCTGATGGGGCCGCCGCCTGTTCCCGCGACCCGGAAGGGGTCACCCTCGCTACCTGTTCCCGCGACCCGGAAGGGGTCACCCTCGCTACCTGTTCCCGCGACCCAGGAGGGGTCGTCACCGCAGCTGGCAGTCACCGCAGCGCCACCCGTGGACCTGGGACTGCCTGCGCGCCATGCTGCGCCTCGGACCCCGCCCATCCCGCCCTGCGAAGTTCCCCATGTCCCGCCCGTCCCGCCCTGTTTTCAGTCTCCTGTCCCTCCCTGTTTCCCCCCCTCCCGCCCTCGTCTATGGATTCTGATGTGTCATTTTTGCCCTCTATTGTGCCTGGTTTTGTTCTTGCCCGTGTGGTGGTGTCTGTTTCTGTTCCTATATTGGTTCCTGTGTCTGTCCCGTTTTTGTCTGCTCCTGTACCTGTAGCGGTGTCTGTCCCGGTGTCTGTCCCTAGGTTTGTGCCGGTCCCCCTGTCGCTTGCCTGGTCTGTGTTAGGTCTTCGTCTTCCCCTTCCTCCTGTCGTGCCTCCTCGTCGCCCTCCGTGTGATGTTACTCCTTCCCCCTCGAGTCAGTCTGTTCGTCGCCCTCCGTCCTGTGTCTCTACCTGTTCTGGTTTTGTTCCCCCTTCCGCTCCCATGTCTGTCCCTGGCTTCCCTGTGGTCTCACGTCCTGCCCCGAAATATTCCTTGGTTCTCCGTCCCGTCCAGTGTCGTCTGTCCTTGGTTCATGTCCTGTCTGTGGTGCTGGTTTGCGCACCCCCGGTGTTGTGCGCTTGTGAGGGGGGGTACTGTTACGTTTAGCCCTCCTCCTCCTGTCGTTCGTACCTGTTTTGTTTTATTAGCCATGTGCGTCTTAGTCCCCTCTCGTTCTGTAACCCTGCCCCTCGTATTCCCCTCCAGGTGTTCCATGTTAGTCCTGTCTATTTAAACCCTGTGTTATGTCTGGAATGTCGCTGGTTGTTTTGTCTTCAGCCCCTGTCGTACCGCTGTCTTAGTTCTTGTCTAAATTCTCTGTAGTGTTTTCGGTCGTAACGGTTAGTCTCCTTGTGCATTCTGTTTCAGCTCCCTGTATGTTTCTAGTTCGCCTTTGTGTTTAAATCAATCTGTGTTTCTCTGTTTCATTATGTCTTTACGTTGTGGTTCCGTCTCGTCATCTGGTATGTCTCATAATAAATCTCGCTCATCTCAGCGATTGTGTCCGACTCGCAAATCTACGCGCCGACCGGCGTTACAGTCTAAATGGGTTGATAAACAGTTCAAGTTTGGGCCAGGATTTGGGTCCACGTTTCCAGCCATCAGTAGCAGCAATAGAATTAATCCTCACTGCATAAAACTTTTCAGGAAGATAGCTTGTCGTTTGTTTCGGACATAAGTCAGAACCAGATGCGAACAATCCGAGATGACAAAATGTTCTTGGATAATTGATTAAAAGTCTTCAATCCTGTGACGCAGTGCTTGAGGCAGCAGGAGGCAGTGACAAATCCCATACATGTTGCACATCATTCAACCTGATTTGAATAAAAATATCAGGGCATTTCATTGGTGGATGCAGTGGGAAATGTGGAAAAGTACCAACAATATTCTGTGCTATACAAGGATTGTAATTCCACTTAAAAATGCAAAAAAATTCGAAAAGCCACAACAGGACACGCATTTTAAGTGACTTGTAGCTCCGTCCCGATCGACATTCACAGTTCAGCACAAAAACACCCGCTGCTTCCACATGAAGTACAGCACCTCCAATGTCAAGGACAACTGCTGAAATCACTGTCTGTAGGAGCAAGACATAGGCCAGGCCAGAAAGGCCATGGAGCTCACATCACCTGGCGACTCATCAATCCAAGGTGCAATCCACACAACTAAACAGCTGCCTTCATTTATACGGATGACATTCAGCAATGGAGTAATGTACTCCATACGTTCTTTATAACCTATGTTTACACATCAAGTAGTGGTATAGCAGAGTGCAGTAGGGTGCTGATTCCTTTGCTGTTCACATAGATGAGAGTGTCATCTATGTAACAACAGACATTAAGTCCATGCTGTAAATGAGGCAAATAAGGTTTAAAGAAGCAACATCACAATGCTGTAAGTAGTTATAAGACAACTGCTTCTTTGGATCTGAATGCTAGGAATGGAAAACATATACTATTACTCCAGTAATATCGTATGAAGATTTGAAAAGAAATTGGTCAATGGAACACACGTGTTACTCTTATCTTACTCTGTTCATTCTCTTATTCTTTAGTCACACCATTTTCTGTATGTCACATGTAAAACTACCATTGGGGAATATGTAAACATACTTACTAGGTACAGAGAACAAAGTTGTCTCTAGTCATGTAAATAGTCAGAATGCTTAAACTGCTTTGTCAGCTCACATACTGCCAGTATAAATTTCTAGGCAGTAGCCCAGTACATTCTGTTTGTTGTTTTTAACTTAAAAGGATACCATTACTGAAGAGGTCGTTGAGTTTGTTATGCCATATCTGAGTATGGAGGATTACAATCTGGAGACAGCCAAACGGACTTGTGGCAATGTGGCTGGACTTTGCTCCTGGACTGAGGCTATGGTGGACTTTTTTGGCATCAATAAAGAAGTCCTACCCCTGAAGGTGAAGATATTTTATCAGCCTCAGTTCGATGGTCAGAAATTAGCTATAAAACGGTTTTAAATATAAATATGGTTTTAAGTATAGCATATAATACCATGTCATTTTTATTCTCAACTGCCCATTGCAGGCTAATTTGAAGCTGCAAGAAGCCCGACTTACTGTGGCTCAGAATGAACTGTCGAGAGCTCAGGAACAGCTGGATGCCAAGCAGAAAGAACTGGATGAGGCACAGGTGTGTCAAACAAGTTTAATTTTAGAGTTAAATGTGTGTTATGAATTCCACTTGTAATTCTGTTGTAATGTGGGGTCAGGCAAGGCAGGGTGCAAGTGCAGAGTCTAATATGGCCAATCGTGACAGTCATGTTTCAATATAATTGCCTCAACTGGACAGATATTTATACCAATAGATGTTTACTTATCCCTTATAGGGTCTTTGGGCCTGTGTGACCCATTTTTAAAATTTAGCTTAATAAAAATGATACAAATAACATTTTTTTCAAGTTCAGATTCAGATTCATTGGCCTTGGCCATTTTCTGTGAGGAACATAAATCAGAAAACATTTTCACTGACCACCCCCCGTATACCCCCCCTTCACATTTATATTACATACAGGGTCTTGGGTCCACTGGACCCTGGGTTAGTCAAAGTGTGGAAATCACAGGTCCTGTGCACCCTAATTTTCCCTCCCTCTCCTCTGGACTTGTGTGTGTGTGTGTCAGAGAGAGAGAGAGAGAGAGAGAGAGAGAGAGAGAGAGAGAGCGAGAGATAGAGATAGAGAGAGAGAGGGAGAGAGAGGCCGAAGCCCTTGCTGTGAGAACCCACAGTCTGCACTTTTCCCGCAAAAGTTTGCCAAATTGTTGCAAAATTCGACCAATCAATACTATCTGAACCCACATTCCCGCACATTTCACCCTCTGTCTTGCGGGAACCAATCTTGGGGACATAACACTACAGATAGCGCTGTCAGTGTGCTTCCATACCACAAATGATCAAGATGGCGAAGCGATTCTCTGTTCAGACTGCCTTACAGTTGATATTGGAAGAGACAGATGTAACAAATGTAAAGCGAACAAATTTAACATATTTAACATATAAATTTAACAATATTACATATTTTACTTGCAATTGGGATAAAGTAAACATCTGCTGATTATTTTAACAAAAAAAGGTATTTTATGTTGAATTAAAAGCCCCAAAATGCAATGGGTCTACCAGACCCAGCAGGACTCCCTGTGTAACAAAAAAACAAAGACCCTATGAGGGTTATTTATAGAGGAGAATTTTATTGATTAACTTTTTTGTTTGTGTTTTTAAACAAAGCATATCGTGTTTTATTTGACTTTTCAATTGTTTTTAAAGTATTGTCTGAATATCATTAAATTATCATCAAATATTGTCATCTTTTAGCATTGTCCTTTTAGCAATAGAAAACAATTTTCAAAAAATCTTAATTTTAATTGCATATCTTGGTAAAAGAAAGCAAGCCACTCACTCTGTAACCAGGCAGTTTATGATGCTGCAATGAAAGAGAAACAGTCACTACTGGAGGATGCTGAAGGGTGCCGCAGGAAGATGTCCAACGCGATGGCCCTCATTGATGGCCTTCATGGAGAGAAGGTTAGCCTGGCCGTAATCATTTTGAGGTGTGCATGGGTATATGTGAAAAAAGATCCTTGTTTAGCTTTTTAGATGCATTTGTGGGTGCTATCAGTTTTAAGACCTTCACGGATGCTTGCGTTTTCTCTCAACAAAAACAGTGTCTTGAATTAAGGAGACTTGGTAGATGACTGACGTTGAGAAATTAAGCATTTTTCTAGCTGTTGACTGTTCTTTATGAACTGTAATCAGCATTGTGCAGAAAATATTGGGCTGTAACTGCAAGTATAATATTTTACTGTTATTCCTACATGGAATATGTGTGCATGGGATTCTGTCTCTGCATTAGATTCGTTGGACAGAGAGCAGTATTGAGTTCCAGAGGCAAATTGAGCATCTAGTGGGAGATGTGTTGCTGGCTACTGGTTTTCTGTCCTATGCTGGCCCCTTCAACCAAGAATATCGTAACCTTCTTATTCAGCAGTGGAAGAAAGAAATGAACAGCAACCTTATTCCATACACTGAGGTATGTCCACATCTGTCTTTTAAAGACTGCAGTTTATAAGCAGCAGTGGTGGCTGGTGCTAAAAGTTTAGAGAGGGGTGCAGACAAACTGAAAAATCAAAACACAACAAAAGCTCACAAAAAAATCGGACACACATATCCCAGCAAGATTGTACTGTGTTTGGTAATAGCGGAAGAATAGGTGTATTACATAAACTTGTTGGCATATTAATATATGCTTAAAATATTTCCTAGTTTGGTTAGGATTTGTTCCGGTAGCTAGCTTTGCTACCAAGAATTACAAGAGGTGGTGCATTTCTTATGTATTTGTAACGTAATACAAGCAAACCATTTAGTCAGATAGCTCTCAGTTTGCAGCTCTTAACAAACTTTAAGGCAACTAATTAAAGAGCTTCCCCAGATCACGTTAGCCAAAGGTTTAAGGACCAACATAGACACAATCAATCAAAATTTATTTATATAGCGCTTTTTAAAACATTTGTCACGAAGCAGCTTTACAAGTGAGCAAGCCAAGGGCGACAGTGGAAAGGAAAAAACTCCCTAAGAGCATGAGGAAGAAATCTTGAGAGGAAACAAGACTCAGTGGGGAAACCCATCCTCCTCTGGCCAACGCCGGTCACCATGACAACAGTAATTAAAGAGATACGTAAACAAAGAATTGATGGGAATGATGAATAGTTCTCATCTTTGTGTGTATTTATATACGTGTTCTCTATGTAATTCGTATTCTTAAGAGTCCTACACTTCTTGATGGTCAGTAATAGTCCAGTGGAGATACAGGCATAGCAGGGGAGAATTGGGAATGGTGAGAGGGGCCAGGGCAGTGGATTGATTCTTCGTCCATAGCTGGTTAGCCAGAAGGTTAATAAGTATGACTTTGACTATACAGTAACAGAAATTCAACGGATATAACTCTTGATCTTTTTTTTAAAACAACAAACGATAATGGCCAGTATTACTAGTTTCATTACACTTTTGCAGTATATACATACGTTTATTTACATGCATTGATTTGTCTAAGTAGCATTTATTCTCTGGATAATTTGAGTAGCACCCCCTACTGATGGGCCACCACTGATAAACAGTTTTTTTAATTCGTTCTTTGTGATGGAAAGTCTAGTTTAGTGTGTGACCTTGGAGCTCCTCTCCTTTATTTCACGGTCTGCCCCTGACTCCTCCCTCGGGTTTGTCTGTGTCTTTGTGCATGTGTGTTTGTCGATGGGATTTGTCACGTTACAGCTTGTCTTGTTACTGTTATGTGTAGCTCTTGTATCTTGTTCATGTAACAGTATTTAATGTCTTTGTTTAAGCCCAGTCCCTGTTAGGTGTGATTACGTGTCTTGTCTAGACTGTGATGTAATACAAGCAAATGCTATGCACTAAAACGTGAAAAGTTAAATTTGAAACATTAAGGCATAACACGTTCAGACACTCTGCGAGTGGGACCGAGTCCTTTCCTGTGTACATAAAGTTTCTTTTTTCCTTCTGATCAACACCTTTTATTATTAATATATCTTTTTATAGAGAGGCCACATGTGTTTAATTTCAAGAAATTCCATGACATTCTTTAAATTATTTAAAACATATTCATTTGAAATACAAACCGAATTGATTCCCTGCATATATTATGGAGCATAATATGTTTGTATCATAAATTTTATTGTGTAGTTTCATATTTAATAACATTTATTGTTTCATTTATTACATTTTATGATAGAACTTCAGCGTCATCACTATGCTCGTGGACAATGCCACTATAGGTGAATGGAACCTTCAGGGCCTTCCTAGTGACGACTTGTCCATTCAAAATGGCATTGTTGTCTCTGGAGCTTCCCGTTATCCTCTTCTTATAGACCCTCAGGGTCAGGGAAAGACATGGATCAAGAACCGTGAGAGTAATAATGGCCTACAGGTACAAATGCAATTGTACATTAGTTCACAAGATGAAAGCTGAATGGTTTGAATATTTGGCAAGGCACAAGCAATTAATGTCACATTACAGGATTAGAGGCCCATTTGACATTATGTACAAATGTTATTGTTTGACTTTCTTGTCACTAGGTGACATCTTTAAATCACAAATATTTCCGAGCTCACTTTGAAGATTCATTGTCTCTTGGGAAACCACTTCTCATTGAAGATGTTGGGGAAGAGTTGGATCCTGTTCTTGATAACATTTTAGAGAAGAACTTCATCAAATCTGGCTCAACATATAAAGTATGACAACACTGTATAACTTATGCTATATGCAGTTTAATAAGCTGTTCACTGGTATAATTTAGATGCCACTCTCCTCTGTAATGCACCATGCATGGATGCTTTTCTCTTCAAACAGGTTAAAGTGGGAGATAAAGAAGTGGATGTAATGAAGGATTTCGCGTTGTACATCACAACAAAACTGCCCAACCCAGCCTACAGTCCTGAGATTAGTGCAAAGACTGTGATTGTGGACTTCACTGTCACAATGAGGGGTCTGGAAGACCAGTTGCTCGGTCGTGTAATACTCACAGAGAAACAAGTGAGACTGTGACACTCCCATATATTACTGTTCATGGCCATTTGTGCTCATCTTAGTGTTGTTCTTTTCCATAGTGACTGTATTTGAGTGTTTCTGAAGATAAACATGTGCATGCACACACAATTAGGTGGACATGACTCTTCTGACACCATGGTCTCACAATCCATACCCGCCTACTGACGGGCCGCAACTGATAAACAGTTTTTTAATTCGTTCTTTTTGATGGAAATTGAGATGGAATGATACATCTAAATGTAATAGTTATGGTTTAATGTACCTATGGAATAAGGTCTAGTTTAGTGTGTGACTAGTGTGTGACCCCGGGTGCTCCTCTCCTTTATTTCATGGTCTGCCCCTGACTCCTCCCTCGTTTTTGTCTGTGTCTATGTGCATGTGTGTTTGTCGATGGGATTTGTGTTTGCTTGTCTTGTTACTGTTATGTGTAGCTCTTGTATCTTGTTCATGTATCAGTTCTTGATTAATGTGTTCTACCTGTCCGTTGACCTGGGGGTGGTAGCCGGATGTCAGGCTGACCGTGATGTTTAGTTTCGCCATGAATTCTTTCCAGACCCTCGACGTGATCTGCGGACCCCTGTCAGACACAATGTCCTCAGGCAGACCGAACTGCCTGAAGACGTGTCTGAACAGGAGGTCTGCAGTCTGGCAGGTTGGGCAGGGGTATAAGCCGCACCATTTTCGAGAATCTATCGAATACCACCAGTACAGTGTTCTGTCCTTCCGATACAAGCAGGTCAGTCACGAAGTCCAACGCAATATGCGTCCACGGATGTTTGGGGATCGGCAGAGGTAGCAGCAAGGTGGCACGTTGCTCCTCGCGCACACAGCGCAGGCCCCGACGTGGTTTAAAATGTCGCGGTGCATCCCTGGCCACCAGTACCGCGCCCCCAGGAGCTGTGATATTCTCGTTGATCCACGGTGCCCTGTACCTAGGGACGAATGAGCCCAACTGATTAGAGCCGTACGTTGCTCAGGAGGGTCGTACCTGCAATACAGGGGGCACCCTGGGTGCGGATTCGCCGCCTCGATGGCCCGGTCGATGCGCCAATCGATGGCATTAATGAAACATCCGGCAGGCAGAACCGGCTCCTGGCTCGTTGATTCAGTGCTTCCAGGGAACGAGCGTGAAAGGGCGTCTGCGCATATGTTCTTTTCTCCTGGTCGATATGTGACCTGATACTTGAATGTGGAGAAAAAAGTGACCACGAGCCTGTCGAGCGTCTAGTCTCTTTGTAGATTTCAGGTACTCTAGGTTTTTGTGATCGGTGATTTCCGTAAAGGGGTGTTGAGCGCCCTCGAGCCAATGCCTCCATTCTTCAAACGCTAGTCGCATTGCTAACAACTCCCGGTCACCCACCCTGTAGTTGCGCTCTGCCAGGCTAAGTTTTTTAGAATAGAACGCTATTGGCTTCAATGTACTGCCCTTCTTAAACTGTTGTGACAACACCGCCCCTACTCCCACATTGGAGACGTCTACCTCAACTACAAAGGGTCGTGCTGGGTCTGGTTGGTGCAGTACTGGAGCGTCCACGAACGCTTGTTTAAGGTTCCGGAATGCCTCTTTTAGCTAGCTAGCTAGCTTCATTTAAAGAGCTTTATTAATTAAATCTCATAGCTAACTATTTAGATAGAAACTAAGTTTAAATGGGATTTTTTATCAGGGTTTTAAGCCTTAGTGTCTGTCTAAATTCCTAGAGGGCTAGCTACATTTAAAGAGCATTTAAAGCCAAACTTTTCCCTAATCTGGATCATCAGATTTGACTGATATGTTAAATTGGGTGTCGACGGTTGACACCATGTTTGCTTATAACTATGTCCAATGGTAGCATATATAATGTATATATAACTATAAATAATAGTGGTCCTAAGATAGAGTCTTGTGGGACTCCATATTTAACTTTTGTGCGTTTGGAGGGAATATTATTGAGCTCTACAAACTGATAGCGATTGGTTAAGTAAAAATTAAACCATGAAAGGGCTGTACTCGAGATTCCAACCCAGTGTTCTAACCTTTCTAGCGGTATCTTGTGATCTATTGTGTCGAAGGCTGCACTAAGACCGAGAAGCACTAACATAGTTAGATCATTTGTTACTTTAACTAGGGCTGTTTCCGTACTGTGGTGGGGCATAAATCCATATTGGAACTTTTCAAATATGTGATTCCTATGCAGATATAAGCATAATTGTTGGGCCACAGCTTTTTCTATAATCTTGGATATAAATAATAGGTTCAAATGGGTCTGTAACTAGATAGTACAGCTGGATCAAGATTTGATGAGGGGTTTCATGACCGCTAGTTTACAGGATTTGGGAATGTGACCTATTGTAATGGATGAGTTAACTACTGTTATAAGAGGTTCAGTCACAACTGGTAAAACCTCTTTGAATAATTTTGAGGGAATTGAGTCTAATGTGCAAGTAGTCGAATTTAATGATGAAATTATTTTCTCCAATTCTGGTTGTGGGAGTGGATGAAAAGCTTCAAGTCTAATGCAAAGCTTTTTTCTAATGCAAAGTTTTGTTCAATATCAACCAAACTAGATGACAGACCAAATGGATTACCTATTAAAGGATTTATATTTAGTCTAACATTCTCTATTTTATTTTCAAAGAAATCCATTTAATTCATTATCCATACCGCTTAATCCCGCTAGTCTGGGCCATGGGGGGCTGGAGCCAATCCCAGCATCTCCAGGCAAAGGCAGGGTACACCATGGGCAGGGCGCCAGTCCATCACATGGCCAACACGCACACTCACACCTATCTAGAGTGACCAATCAACCTAACATGCATGTCTTTGGACTGTGGGAGGAAACCAGAATACCCGGAGAAAACCCACACAGGCACAGGGAGAACATGCAAACTCCACACAGAGCAGCCCAGACTGAGAATCGAACCCAGACCACCTTGCTGCGTGTGCTTTAGTGAGTGCCCTTTTGTACTCAATAAGGCTTTCCATCCAGGCACAGTGGAATACTTCCAGCTTAATAGATCGTCATTTACTCTCTAATTTACGTGCTATTTGTTTTAAGTTTTGAGTTTGATCGGTGTACCATGGGGTGAGCTTTTCTAATCTGGCCTTTTTATATTTGAGTGGAGCAACTATATCTAGAGCTGATCTGCAGGTGTTCTCTAAGCAGTCAGTAAGGTTGTCTAATTCTTCTCAATCTGATGGTGAATAGGTTAAAGTAGTTAAGTCTGGGAGGTTTCAATAAAGTGTTGCGGTTGATGAATTTATCGAGCGTTTTAAACAATGTTGAGGAGACAAGCGGATATTCAGGTTAAGATGTAGCTTGTATGAGACTAGATAGTGGTCGGTGATTGCTGCGGTTTGCGGAACCGTATTTGTTATCTACGTTGATACCCAGCGTCAAAGTTAAATCCAGGGTATGATTGTGATAATGAGTAGGTCCCTTTTCATTTTGTGTAATGCCGACAGAGCTCAATATTGAAGTAAAGGCCCTTTTTAGCGGATCCTCCGCCTTCTCAAAATGTATGTTAAAGTCTCCTACCATTATTATTTTGTCACTGTGTAGGAGTGGTCGGATGTGTTCCTGTGGGGGATGCAGGATCTGGTGTTCCTCCATAAAACCATGTGGGGCAACAAATGGTGGTTTACCTCAAGAGGTTCCCATAGCAATGGGATAAAACTGGCCATTTATATTTTGTGTGGCATATTTAGTCTTGTTTTGCAGCGTGTTAGGTTATGCTAACAGGGTAAGAGTTCCATCACTCACTGAGAAGGTTTGTAGACTTCACCCCAAAGGTGGCAGTCCTGTGTGGAAATGTACTCTGTATGCAAATGTACTCTGTTGTCTTTGTAGCCTGATTCCCATTGTTTAACCTGGTTTTTGTGACCACTGTCCCTTTGAGATGCTGGAGGGGTATAAAGGGAGAAGTTTGTGGGTGCAGGGTCTCTTCTCTCTCTTCTTTCTTTTTGCTCTCTCTCCTGCTTTTCCTCTCTCTGCTTTCTTCTTGGTCTCTTGCTCCTCAGCTTCTTCCTTGCACCGTGAGGCAACCTGCACCGGTCGGTATTTCTGTTTCCATTCTGTTAGGTATTATCCTTGTTACTTTAATCTAGAATGGTTATGTTATTGTTTTATATTTTGTTGGATATTGAATAAATCTGGTTAATTGTGTAGCCACGGTCTTCCTTGGTTATAGCTATACTGGGCCAGATGAGCTCATAAGCAGTATCAGACCTCTGACAAAGCAGGCTATTGTTTATAGCAAGGAACTTTATAAAGTTGGTTAAGTCAAGTCAATTTTATTTATATAGCGCTTTTTACAACACATGTTGTCTCAAAGCAGCTTTACAAATTGTATGGGTCCAGATCCCTAATGAGCAAGCCAAAGGCGACAGTGGCAAGGAAAAACTCCCTAAGATGGCGGGGAAATAGGAAGAAACCTTGGGAGGACCAAGACTCAAAAGGGAACCCATCCTCCATTGGGCAGCCCGTTAGCACCAGTCCGTATTTGTGAACAAAAGGTGGTTGTACAGTTATAGCTTAAAGTTCTTGTTCCCCGGCCAAGTAGTCACAGTCCCTTCGGGGCAGATGGTGAGCCTCAGGTAGGTTAGGTATATTCTATAACCTGCTCTGAGCTATTTGAGAAGTGAGTTCTTGTAGATTCTTACCAACTATAATTTGGAGTCAGATATTAAGTTTTATTCATGTCAATCCTTCTTCTGCACCTATTTCCATCCTTAATTGTAGGCAAGCAGGTAGGGTAGTTAAATATCACAATTAAAACCCCTACACTGCATACCACTAAACCACAAAATTGCTGAAATATAAAGTCTGAGTAGGGCCCTGGCAGTCTGTACACATTAGTAAGTGAGAAAGCGTTCTTATTTGTATCCAGATTATATTAATAGATATCAAAGTGTTTCTGATGAATTTCGATAGATTATGCATATTCCTCTTCCTCTGCCTGACAATCTTGGTTTTTGTACATAACTGTGTCCCACAGGGGTGGCTTCGTTTAGAATTAAATATTCACCAGATCAAATCCAAGTTTCTGTGAGACACAGCACATCAATTTTCTGGTCGCTTATAATCTCGTTTACAATAGCTGCTTTAGAATTGAGTGATTGAACATGGAGTAATCCGATTTTCAGATCGGTCATATTGCTACTAATAGTTATTTAGTTAGTTGAATAGACTTTTTTAATTTTCCTATAATTGAATTTACTCCGGCAATTAAATTATTACAGCCTAGCTAAAGGGCAGAACCAGAAGGTAACACAGACTTGGGAGCATCCTGAGACACTGGCATCCATCCACTACACATTCGACAAACTTGAGTGACCACATGCAGTGATAGGATGACAGCACCAGCGCCCCAGTTTGCCATAAAACCTTTTGCCCATGAACCCCTGGATCTGTTACCTTAGCTAAAGGGGCACATTAATTACTAAATGCTAGACCAAACAAGTAAGTTTTCAACCTAGACTTAAAGATTGACACTGTGCCAGAGTCCCGGACACATTCTGGAAGACTATTCCATAGTTGGGGGGCCTTATAAGAAAAGGCTTTTCCCCCTGCTGTTACCTTATTAATTGCTGGAACTAATAAGAGGCCAGCACCTTGTGATCTTAGTGGACGCGGGGGTTCATAATAAGAGATAAGCTCTTGGAGGTAGTCAGGAGCAAGTCCATGCAGTGCTTTATAAGTCAATAGAATAATTTTAAAATCAATACGGAATTTTACTGGGAGCCAGTGCAGGGCCGATAAGACTGGGCTGATATGTTCAAATTTCCTAGTTCTAGTTAGAACTATGGCTGTGGCATTTTGAACTACTTGAAGTTTATTTATATTCCTATTTGAGCATCCTGACAGTAACGAGTTAACAATAATCTAATCTGGAGCTAACAAAGACGTGTACTAATTTTTCTGCATCATGCTGGGATAATGCATTTCTTAACTTGGCAATGTTACGGAGATGTAGAAAAGCTATCCTGGTAGTATTATCTATGTATTTATCAAATGATAGGTCAGAGTCGAATAAGACGCCGAGATTTTTGGCTACCGAGCCAGGAGTAATGGGGTAATCTGCAAGATTTAACATTAGATCTGGTATTTTCTGTCTTGTGGCCTTTGGGCCCAGAAGGAGAACCTCCGTTTTGTCACCATTAAGGTGGAGGAAGTTTAGCGACATCCAACAGGTGAATTTGCTTTGCGGATTTGCAGCATGTTTTTCCTTTGCAGCGCGATGGACTTTCGGGGCCACTGTAGAGGCGACATGTGTTCCAGATGACATTCTTTAAATTATTTAAAACGTATTCATTTGAAACACAAACCAAATTGATTCCCTGCATATATTATGGAGCACAATATGATCGTATCATTGTATCATACATTTTACTGTGTAGTTTTATATTTAATAATATTTATTGTTTCATTTTAGACAATACATAACATGTGAACACACACAATTAGGTGGACATGATTTTTCTGACACACCATGGTCTCACAATCCGTACCCTTTAACAGTTTCATTGTTTGCACACACACACAACGTATATATATGAAAATGTTAACCAACCAAGTGGCAGGTTAAAATTCATATGAAACTTTCACTTCTGCTAAGGAACTGGAATCAGAGCGAGTAAAGATGTTGTCAGAGGTGACCTCCAACAAGCGCAAGACACAGGAGCTGGAGGAGAATCTGTTATACAGACTGACCAGCACACAGGGCTCTCTGGTGGAGGATGAGTCTCTGATAGAGGTGCTCAGAGTTACCAAACATACTGCAGAGGAGGTATGTGGGTGTTTATCCATCTTGTTTAAAGAGGTATTTGTTTTACTGTACATGACACTTTGCAAAGGTCTTGGCCTCACTAATAAAACATTAATAAGATAAACAAATCAAATCAAAAATCAGTTTGCATTATGGATACAATCTTAAGGGCCATTGGTATTGGTATTGGTACTTTTCCATCTCCAAAAAGCTTGTTGGTAGAGGGAAGCATGCAGTGCTCTAAAATTTCCCAGTAGATGGCTGCACTGACTTTGGTCTTGATTTAACACAGTGGACCCACACCAGCAGGTGTAGGTCCAAGGCTGGTCCACTATGTTATATCAAGACCAAAGTCAGCCGCTGGCTTATACAATTCAATAAAATATATATATATTCCATAATATTTATATATACACACACATACTGCTCAAAAAAATAAAGGGACACTAAAATAACACAGCCTAGATCTCAATTAATAAAATATTCCAGTTGAAAATCTTTATTTATTATAGTGGAATGCGTTGAGAACAAAACATAAAAATGATCAATGTAAATTGATATTATTATCCCATGGAAGTCTGGATTTAGAATCATCCTCAAAATCAAAGTGGAAAATAAAATGACATGCTGATTCAACCTCAGTGGAAATTACTCAAGACAAGTTAAAATGAGGCTCAGTAATGTGTGTGGCCTTCACGTGCCTGTATGACCTCCATACAATGCCTGGGCATGCTCCTGATGAGGCTCCTGAGGAATCTCCTCCCAGACCTGAATTAAAGCGTCAGTCAAATCCTGGACAGTCTGTGGTGTTGGTGGATGATGTGCCAGATGTGCTCAATTGGATTCAGGTCGGGGGAACGGGCAGGCCAGTCCATAGCATCAATGCCTTCATCATGCAGGAACTGCTGACACACTTCAGCCACATGAGGCCTAGCATTGTCATATGCATCAGAAGGAACCCAGGGCCCACTGCACCAGCATATGGTCTCACAATGGGTCTCAGGATATCATCCCGGTACCTAATTGCAGTCAGGGTTCCTCTGGCTACTACATGGAGGTCTGTGCGGCCCTGCAAAGAAATGCCTCCCCACACCATTACTGACCCACTGCCAAAATGGTCATGCTGGAGGATGTTGCAGGCAGCAGAACATTCTCCACGGCGTCTCCAGACTCTGTCATGTGCTCAGTGTGAACCTACTCTCATCAATGAAAAGAAAACAGGGCACTAATGGCGAATCTGCCAATCTTGGTGTTCTCTGGCAAATGCCAATCTCCCTGCACGGTGTTGGGCTGTAAGCACAAGCCCCACCTGTGGACGCCGGGCCTTCATACCACCCTCATGTTTCTGACAGTTTGAGCAGAAACATGAATATTAGTGGCCTGCTAGAGTTCATTTTGCAGGGCTCTGGCACTGCTCCTCCTGTTCCTCCTTACACAAAGGAGGAGTTAGTGGTCCTGCTGCTGGGTTGTTGCCCTCCTACGGCCCCCTCCATGTCTCCTGGTGCACTGCTCCATGCTCTGGACACTGCTGACAGACACAGCAAACCTTCTTGCCACGGCTCGCATTGATGTGCCATCCTAGATGAGCTGCACTACCTGAGCAACGTCGGTGGGTTGCAGATACCGCATCATGCTACCTCTATGGTGAGAGAACTGACAAAATGCCAAAGTGACCATAACATCAGCCAGAAAGGATGAGAACAGAGAAAAGGTCTGTGGTCACCACCTGCAGAACCACACCTTTATAGGGGGTGTCTTGCAAATTGCCTCTCATTTCTACCTGTTGTCTGTTCCATTTAGCACAACAGCAGGGGAAATTGATTCACAATCAGTGTTGCTTCCTAACTGAACACATTGGACAAGAAGGCCTGGCTCTCAGTCTCCGCTCTAATTCATCCCAAAGGTGTTCTATCGGGTTGAGGTCAGGACTCTGTGCAGGACAGTCAAGTTCATCCACACCAGACTCTGCCATCCATGTATTTATGGACCTTGCTTTATGCAGTGGTGCACAGTCATGTTGGAAGGGGAAGGGGCCAGCTCCAAACTGTTCCCACAAAGTTGAGAGCATGGAATTGTCCAAAATGTCTTGGCATTCAGAGTTTCTTTCTCTGGAACTAAGGGGCCAAGCCCAGCTCCTGAAAAACAACCCCATACCATATTCCCCCCTCCACCAAACTTTACACTTGGCACAATGCATTCAGACAAATGCCGTTCTCCTGGCAACTGCCAAACACAGACTCGTCCATCGGATTGCCAGATGGAGAAGCGCGATTCGTCGCTCCAGAGAACGTGCCTCCACTGCTCTAGAGTCCAGTGGTGGTGTGCTTTACACCACTGCATCCCACGCTTTGCATTGCACTTGGTGATGTATGGCATGGATGCAGCTGCTCGACCATGGAAACCCATTCCATGAAGCTCTCTGTGCACTGTTCTTGAGCTAATCTGAAGGCCACATGACGTTTTGATGTCTATAGTGATTAACTCAGCAGAAAGTTGGCGACCTCTTCGCACTATGCGCTTTAGCATCCGCTTACCCTGCTCTATCAGTTTATGTGGCCTACCACTTCGCGGCTGAGTTGCTGTCGTTCCCAAAAACGTCTATTTTCTTATAATACAGCTGACAGTTGGCTGTGGAGTATTTAGGAGTGAGGAAATTTCATGACTGGATTTGTTGCGCAGGTGGCATCCTATCACAGTTCCACGCTAGAATTCACTGAGTTCCTGAGAGTGACCCATTCTTTTACAAATGTTTGTAAAAACAGTCTGCATGCCTAGGTGCTTCATTTTATACACCTGTGGCCACCTGTGATTGGAACACCTGATTCCATTAATTTGCATAATTAAGTATACATAGAGGTAAGTACAGGGTGAGCAAGAACAAATCAGAGTGCTAAGCGGTGTGTCTGGACATGTGATTCTGGGAAAGGGAGTGATATCAATGGTGGGCATAACATTAACCTTGTATTAAAGTCTAACAAAAGTGATTGAGATCATTTCAGATGGAAAAGCCTTGAACGTTCTAAAATATTATCTTGGTTTATGTGCTACTAAAATATTATCTTGGTTTATTATGCTATTTCCTATTCATTGAAAGGTTAGGGAGAAGTTATCAGTTGCTGCAGAGACTGAAATAAAGATCAACCATGCCCGTGAGGAGTATCGACCAATAGCCACAAGGGGGAGCATTCTTTACTTCCTCATTGTAGAAATGAGCCTGGTCAACGTCATGTACCAGACTTCACTACGTCAGTTTCTTGGCATTTTTGACAGTTCAATGGAGAAGTCACCAAAGTCTCACATCACCTCAAAACGACTGGCTTACATCATGGAATATCTGACCTATGAGGCATTCCGCTACACAGTACGAGGCCTGTATGAAGACCATAAATTCCTTTTCACCCTTCTCCTGGCACTCAAGATAGACCTTCAAGCCAGAAACATTTCTCACAGCGAGTTCCAGGCTTTCATCAAAGGTATAATAATGTTATAAAGGTGTAATTCGTTATGCTTGATATGACAATCCTTGTTTAACTTACCATATCCCTACTCAATATTAACAATACGTAGCAATTCAGAGATGTTACTGAACAATAAATGACACGGCACGTGAGAGAAGGCGCCATTTCATTTAATTTCAATTTGGATGCATAATAACTAACGACATACTGTACATTACCAACTATAGCATCAAGCATATGTTAAAGTATCATAGGATAAACCACATATACACATATCTCTTTTATGAAATTTAATGGATGACACTAGTCTTGCTTAGAAAAAAAACTCAAATTAAGCTATTTCATGAAAGGATTCTAATATATGATCAACCACAAACATTCTGTACAAATAGTTTGCAATAATTAGCAAAGGGGTAAAAACAGTCACGGTACAGCCCCTGACTCCTCCCTTCAGGCATGACTGTGTTTGTGTTTGTGCACGTCCCATGTGTTAGTTTCTGTTAGACTTCTCACCTGTTCCTTGTCTTGTGCAGCTGTTATGTGTTACTCTTTATGTTTTGAAGTGTGCCTCGTTCATGTTCTTTGTTAGTTGTTCTCCGACCTCAGTGTTCGTATTCTGTGAACGTTATTTACATTAGCACTACTGCTTAACTCTCAATAAACTTCAGTGTGACCTTCTCTGTCCCCGTCCTTGCCCTTTTGCCCATGCATAGATTTAATTGAAATGGCTTCAAATTATTTGAGTGCCAAAGATTCATATGTAAATGAACACAAATGATTGGGTGTCTGGTTAACTGAGTAACTTTGCCAGAAAACATATAAATGCTAAAATTCAGTATTGTAGACTTTTTTTATTGTCACTGTTGCTTATAACTGAAAATCATAGTTTTGATGTTCAATTTATTACTTTGCTGATGAGACTAGATTACACACAAATGAGCAAAAACCTTATTCAATTCAGTTCAATTGAAAGTGTTAATAGACACAAAGTTTCAGTTAACAATATGTATCTCTTATGTACAACAGATTCAGTACTGTGAGATCTCAGAAACACTCATCATCATCAGAGACAATGATTCAAATGCTAGAGGTTTATTAAACTGGCATTAATTCATTTAATATTCAGTATTTATAGTAGTCATAACTGATAACAGATAATGTGCTTTTGTTACAGAGTCTACATTTAAATATGGATTAAGGTTTATTTTTTCTTGCTAGGTGGAGCGTCTCTTGACCTGAACTCAGTGGAGCCAAAGCCAAAGCGTTGGATTCTGGATATGACTTGGCTAAACCTGGTGCACTTATCTAATCTGCATCCCTTCACAAAACTACTGGCCCAAGTGGCACACAGCGATCGAGCCTGGAAATGCTGGTTTGATGAACCAGCTCCAGAAGAAGCCACACTTCCAGATGGCTATGACAGCCTCCTCGATGCCTTCCACAAACTACTACTGATCCGAAGCTGGTGCCCAGATCGTACTATTGCACAGGTATGTTATTTTAATTCCCAGCATCACATAACTCTTATCTCTTAGATTCTTTAGCTACACACCAGATTGACTCTGGTATCTCCACCATTGAAAATTATTTTATGTGTCAACTCGTGAAGCTAGGCTATCTGCATGCACTGGCAAACAATATTCATGTTTAAATGAAAATGATCCTACATAATCAATTTTATGGACAGATATTCCATAATCTGGGAAACTGAAATGAGCTCATAGGGCAGTCTGCACAAGACAGGTGTGACGCGAGGATTTGCGTACAGAATGCAGGCGAATCGTCTGACGTTTAATGTTTGTATTTATTAAGCTACAATCATAGCGTAGACACACACAGAGAACATCTAACACTGTTCAAACAGAGACGAGCACAGGACACTGCGTATTCGCACATTAAATAGACGAACTACATGAACCCCATGTGAGAACGAGACGAGCCACAGGTGAGACCGATGAACACATTCAGATCCAACCATCCCCACGGAAATACATATATGGTCATACACCGACGCAGACAACATAAACACACGCCCAAAAGGAGGGGTCCGGGAGCTTCACCGTGACAACAGGAAAATCTATTGACCTTTTGCAAATATAGATTTTTAATTGAATTTAATTGAAATGGCTTCAATGATTCATGTGTAAATGAACACAAATTACTGTGTGTCAGGTTAACTCTGAGTAACTTTGAATTTGAGAATTTAGATGTTTTCTGGCAGTGTTGTAAACTACGTTAACTGTCACTGTTGATCATAACTGAATATTGTAGTTTTGATGTTCAATTTATTACTTTGCTGATGAGACACCAGATTAGACACAAATTAGCAAAAATGTTCTTATTCATGTTCAAATGTGTGTCCAAGGGTTTGCACATTATGTCAAGATTACTTATTTTAAATCATTATTTGTGTGTGAGAAATTATGTATAAACCTTTTCAAAGTTTTAGAAAATATTTAATATGTTTAAAATATTTACATTTGACGCCTCTGGTCTTGGAGAATATTTTAAACATGATCAAATACTGATTATATTTAAAATGTTCACACTTGGGTGGACATACAAAATATTTAGTAACTCATCATGACCCAGTCTAGGCCAGTCCACCACATGGCCAACACACACACACACCTACGGGCAATCTAGAGTGACCAATCAACCTAACATGGATGTCTTTGAACTGTGGGAGGAAACCGGAGTACGCGGAGAAAACCCACACAGGCACAGGGAGAACATGCAAACTCCACACAGAGCAGCCCAGACCGAGAATCAATACCAGACCGCCTTGCTGTGAGGCGACAGTGCTAACCACCACACCACCATGCCGCCCTCCGCTTGAGTTTATTTAGATTCCTATTTGAGCATCCTGATAGCAATGAGTTACTGTAGTCTAATCTGAGACAACAAAGGCGGAGCTAACAAATGATAGGTTCGAGTCGAATATGACACCGAATTTTTTGGCTACTGAGCCTTGTGTAATGGGGTAGTCTGCGAGATTTAGCATTAGATCTGGTATTTTCTGTCTTATGGCCTTTGGGCCCAGAAGGAGAACCTCAGTTTTGTCACCATTAAGGTGGAGGAAGTTTTGCAACATCCATATTTCACATCTGTTATGCAAGCCTCATTTTTCCCTAATCTGGATTTGTCATCAGGTTTGTCTGATATGTAAAGTTGGGTGTCATCTGCATAGCAGTGAACTACGCTCAGTGATAGCATATATATTGTAAATAATATTGGTCCAAAGATGGAGCCTTGCAGGACTCCATATTTCACTTTTGTGCGTTTGGAGGAAATGTTATCGAGCTCTACAAACTGATATTGATTAGTTAAGTAAGAATTAAACCATGAAAGGGCTGTACCTCAGAGTCCAACCCTGTTTTCTAATAGAGATTAGAAATAGAGATAGAGAAATTGAGCACTAATAGAGATACATAGCCTTGATCTGAAGCAAGAAGGAGATTGTTTCTTACTTTAACTAGGGCAGTTTGAGTACTGTGGTGGGGCCTAAATCCAGATTGGAACTTTTCAAATGTGTGATTCCTGTGCAGATATAAGCATAATTGTTGGGCCACAGCTTTTTCTATAATCTTGGATATAAATGATAAGTTCGAAATGGGTCTATAACTAGATAGTACAGTTGGATCAAGATTTGGTTTCTAGATCAGAGGTTTAATGACTGCTAGTTTACAGGTTTTGGGCATGTGACCTATTGCAATGGATGAGCTGACTACCGTTAGAAGAGGTTAAATCACAACTTTGAGGAATTTTGAGGGAATTGAGTCTAATGTCCAAGTACAGTCGATTCCGGTTAATCGGACCACTGATCAACTCACACTGGACAAGTTCTTCAAACGTTGACTATGCTCATAAAATTTGGTAAGAGTTTTCTTTCGTGGTTCGCATGCTGAATATCATGTAGATCGTTTCGAAGAATTTGGTTGCAGATTTATTTTTCAATTAATAAATTTCATGAGCCACAGTTGCTCTTGTTTGAACAGTACTGTATATGTAGATCGTTTCGAAGAATGTGTAGATTTATTTTTCAATGAATAATGTTCGTAAGCAACAGTACGCAACAGTGTTTGTACCGTACTTTCGCCATATGTATGCCGCAAAATAAACATAATGATCATAATTTTAATACGTCCATCCATCCATCTTCATACGCTTATCCGGGTCCGGGGGCAGTAGCCTAAGCAAAGAGGCCCAGGTTACCCTCTCCCGAGCCACCTCTTCCAGCTCTTCAACAAGGCGTTCCCAGGACAGCCGAGAGATATAATCTCTCCAGCGTGTCCTGGGTCTTCCCCGGGGCCTCCACCCAGTTGAACATGCCCAGAGCGCCTCCCTAGGCAGGCGCCCAGGTGGCATCCGAACCAGATGCCCGAACCACCTCAACTGGCTCCTCTCTACGAGGAGGAGCAGCGACTCTACTCCAAGCCCCTCCCGGATGACTGTGCTACCTTATCTCTAAGGGAGAGCCCAGACACCCTGCGGAGAAAACGCATTTCAGCGTATTCGCGATCTCATTCTTTCGGTCACTACCCAAAGCTTGTGACCATAGGTAAGAGTCAGAACATAGATTGACCAGTATATTGAGAGCTTTGCCTTTTGGCTCAGCTCTCTCTTCACCACAACGGTCTGGTACAGCGACCGCAATATTGCAGCCGCAGCACCGATCCGCCTGTCAATCTCTCATTCCATCCTTCCCTCACTCGTGAACAAGAACCCGAGATACTTAAACTCCTCCACTTGAGACAAGGCCTCAATCCCAACCCAGAGAGAGCACTCCATCCTTGTCCGACTGAGTACCATGGTCTCAGTTTTAGAGGTGCTGATTCTCATACCGGCCGTCTCACACTCGGCTGCAAACTGATCCAGCGAGAGCTGTAGGTCTCGGCCTGATGATGCCAACAGGACCACCAAACCGAACCCCCTCCGCCACTTGGCTACGCCGAGAAATTCTGTCCATAAAAGTTATGAACAGAATCGGTGACAAAGGGCAGCCTTGGCGGAGTCCGACTTACTGCCAGCCATGTGAACCAAACTCCTGCTACGTTTGTACAGGGACTGGATAGCCCGTAGCAACAGGCCCACATACCCTATACTCCTGGAGCACCCCCCAGAGGAATCCCCGAGGGACACGGTCGAATGCCTTTTCCAAATCCACAAAGCACATGTGGACTGGTTGAGCAAACTCCCATGCACCCTCTAGGACCCTTGCAAGGGTGAAAAGTTGTTCCAGTGTTCCACGACCAGGACGGAACCCACATTGTTCCTCTTGTAACTGAGTTAGAACCCGATAGTTGGAGCACACTCTCCGGTGCCCTTTCTTAAAAAGGGGAACCACCACCCCAGTTTGCCAATCCAGAGGCACTGCCCCCGATGTACACTCGATGTTGCAAAGACGTGTCAACCAAGACAGTCCCACAACATCCAGAGCCTTAAGGAACTCAGGACGGATCTCATCCACCCCCAGAGCCTTGGCACCAAGGAGTTTCACCACTACCCTGGTCACCTCAGCCCTAGTGATGGGCAAACCCCCGTCAGAGTCCTCTGGTTCTGCTTCCTCTATGGAAGACGTGATGGTAGGATTGAGAAGATCCTCGAAGTATTCCTTGCACCGCCTAATGACATCCCCAGTCGAGGTCAGCAGATCCCCAGCCCCACTGTATACAGTGTTGGTCGGGAACCGCTTTCCCCTCCTGAGTTGCCTGACGGATTGCCAGAACCTTCTCAGAGCCGATCGAAAGTCACTTTCCATGGTCTCACCAAACTCTTCCCACACCCGAGTTATTGCCTCTGCGACAGTCAAAGCCGCGATCCGCTTGGCCCCCCTGTACCTGTCTGCTGCCTCCAAAGTCAACCAGGCCCGATAGGACTCTTTCTTCAGCATGACGGCCTCCCTTACCCGAGGTGTCCACCACCGGGTTCGGGGATTGCCGCCACGACAGGCACCGACAACCTTGCGGCCACAGCTCCGATCTGCTGCATTGACAATAGAGGCACGGAACCAAGCCCACTCAGACTCAATGTTTCCGGCCTCCCTCAGGATGCGGTCAAAGCTTTGTCGGATGTGGGAGTTAAAGACCTTTCTGACAGGTTCCTCTGCCAGACGTTCCCAGCAAACCCTCACAGTACGTTTGGGTCTGCCAGGTCTGTCCGGCATCCTCGCCTGCCATCTGATCCAACTCACCACTAGGTGGTGATCGGTTGACAGCTCAGCTCCTCTCTTTACCCGAGTGTCCAAGACACACGGTCGCAAGTTCGACGATATGATTACAAAATCAATCATCGAACTGCGACCTAAGGTGTCCTGGTGCCATGTGCACTTATGGACACCTCTGTGCTCAAACATGGTGTTCGTTATGGACAAGCTGTGACGAGTACAGAAGTCCAATAACAGAACACCACTCGGGTTCCGATCGGAGAGGCCATTCCTCCCAATCACGCCCTTCCAGGTCCTACTGTCATTGCCCACGTGAGCATTGAAGTCCCCCAGCAGAACAATGGAATCCCCAGAAGGGGCACCTTCCAGTACCCCCTCCAAGGACTCCAAGAAGGCCGGGTACTCCGAACTGCCATTCGGTGCATAAACACAAACAACAGTCAGAGCCCGTTCCGCGACCCTAAGGCGCAGGGAAGCAACCCTCTTATCTACTGCGAAAAACCCCAACACACAGGCAGCGAGCTGGGGAGCTATGAGTAAGCCCACTCCAGCCCTCCACCTTTCACCCTGGGCAACTCCAGAAAAGAATAAAGTCCAGCCTCTCTCGAGAGGATTGGTTCCAGAACCCAAACTGTGTGTGAAGGTGAGCCCAACTATATCTAGTTGGTATCTCTCAGCCTCACACACCAGCTCAGGCTCCTTCCCACCCAGAGAGGTTACGTTCCATGTCCCAAGAGCCAGCTTCAGTAACCGAGTGTCGGTACGCCAAGGTCCCCACCTTCGGCCACCGCCCAAACCACAATGCACCGAACCCCTAGTACTACCTCTCCCACAGGTGGTGGGCCCATGGGAGAGTGAACCCATGTAGTTCCTTCGGGCTGTGCCCGGCCGGGCCCCATGGGTAGAGACCCGACCACCAGGCGCTCGCCGAGGAGCCCCTCCCCCAGGCCTGGCTCCAGGGTGAGGCCCCGGTAACCCTGATCCGGGCAAGGGTATCTGGGTCCTGTTTTTAAATTCCATTGGGGTTTTTTTGGACCACTCTTTGTCTGGCCCATCACCTAGGACCAATTTGCCATGGGAGACCCTACCAGGGGCATTGCCCCCGACAACCTAGCTCCTAGGATCACATAGGCACGCAAACCCCTCCACCACGATAAGGTGGTGATCCATGGAGGGGGATCTGATAATGAGTAGGCTAAAATAGTTATGTCTGGGAGCGTGTTGCAGTTGATGAATTTATCAAGCACTTTATACGATCATTATACAATATACATTTAGAAAGTCTGTGTAGGGCCCTGGCACTCTGTAAACATTGGTTAGTGAGACTGAGTTCTTATTTGTAGCCAGATATAGATATATTGTTTCTGATGAATTTCTAAAGAATTTCGGTAGATTATGCATATTCCTCCTCCTCTTCCTGACAATCTTGGTCTATGTACATAATTGTATCCCACAGAGGAGGCTTCATTCAGAGTTTAGCTTCGTTTAGGTAATTTCATTGCTGCCATAGCAACAACTGGCTATACAAACTGTTATGCCGTTAGTACTATGTCCATTAGTATTAAAATGCCTTGACACTGGAAATGACATATCCTGATGGTCCGAAGATGTTCAACAAACCAATCAGCAAGTCTTCTCTTGGTTTCTCCAATGTAATACTGATTACATCTCTTGCAAGTAATGCAACTTCTCAACAGCTTCGGCTTTGGTGCACGAGGATGAATGAGTGATACAAATTGATCCTTTTGTGCCAGTTATTTTATTCATTCATTCATTATCCGTACCGCTTATTCCAGCTAGTCAGGGTCACGGGGGGGCTGGAGCCAATCCCAGCATCTCCGGGCGAAGGCAGGGTACACCATGGGCAGTTCGCCAGTCCACCACATGGCCACACACACACACCTACGGGCAATCTAGAGTGACCAATCAACCTAACATGCATGTCGTTGGACTGTGGGAGGAAACCGGAGTACCCGGAGAAAACCCACGCAGGCACAGGTGCCCATCCATCTCACTGTGCCCATGCAGGCACAGTGAGAACATGCAAACTCCACACAGAGCAGCCCAGACCGAGAATCGAACCCAGACCGCCTTGCTGTGAGGCGACAGTGCTAACCACTACACCACCATGCCGCCCCCAGTTATTTTAGTGGTTGTTTTAATAAATTTAGACGTAGCACATCTAGATCAGTTGCAGGCTACAGTACCACAGTTTGAATCTGATTGGCTAATTAAATAATTCTTGATGAGCATGTCTTTAATGTTCTTGTCTCATCTATAAGAAATTAGCAGAGGATCCTTAGAAGGACATGCAGTCTGTACATCATCCTGGAAGATCCTGAAGTGTTTAAGTCTAATTTTAGCCACTGTTTTATTTGTGGAATGATAAGTCAGCACTAAAGGAATTCTTGTCTCAGTAAATTGTTTATAGGTCAGTGCATCCACTCTCTGAATAGGTATAACATGAGCAAAAGCAGCATCTATGACTTGGAAAACCACAGTTTTAAAAATGTTCACACATTTCGATACTTTTCTCAAGGAAAAGCACTTAAATCTGAGTAGTTGCGAGTGAGGAAATGAGTTTTTGCATGCTTTGGAATGGGAAGAATTGTATTGTAGATAGGAATGAGAGTCTGTAGTTTTATAATGGATGGTGGTATTTAAAGAAGAATTAGTAAAATTTACAAACATCCAAAAAGGTTATCTTCATGCCAGGATGTACTATATGCTATATGTATTCCATGTGTAATCAAGAGCTGGGCGAAACTTGGATAATGAAGAAATGACCAGTTGGAGCTCTTCTAATGTGCATGTAGCAATACCAAAAATGTCATCAATATATCTCAAAGATTCCAGTGTCCAGTGTATTGCTCAGTATTGTACCCATACTGACTCTTCTTATTTGTGAGTACTACTTGGAGTCAAAAGTGAAGTAGTTCAACACAAGTTCAGACAGTATTAAGTGAATCTCTGTGGGAGGGTTCTTCTTGGATCTTGCATCAAGAAAAGGTTTTAAAGCTCTCAAACCATCCTTATTAGGGATGACTGTGTATAGACTTTTAATATCCATTGAAAAATGCAAGGAGTTGTCAGGTAGCGTTTGTCATTTTAGGCGTTCAAGGATTTGTAGAAAATGTGATGAGTCTTTAACATATGTACGTAAGGATTTAACAATAGGTTGATAATGTCATCCAGAAACTGGGATATAATTTCTGTAGGGCAAGAACAAACAGATACGTTGGGACGTCCAGGATTATTTCCCTTATGAATTTTTGGGAGAAGATAGAAACGGCTACAGCCTGGAATATCTACAATAATGCCACCAATAATTACACAATGCCACACCTGCACCTGGTCAGAGAACCCAGGACACACGTCAGAAACAAAGCTCTCCTCCACTTCCTCCTGAATATGTCCTTTTAAAAGTGCATCTCCTGTACACACTAACATTTATAACATTATTTATAATCTGAAGTTGGCTTTCTATCTACACTGCCTTGTCAAACATGTTACATCTTTTTAAATAATTTGTGTACTATTGCTTTTGTTTTCCTTCAGACCTTTTCAGCTTTGAGTTGATGCTTATGTGTTGGTTCTATGGCACTGACTGCCCTTGTCTGTCTGTGTTTCTGTGTGAGAACTCGGTTTATTTCCTTAACCAAATATGTCTTTTATACTGTGGCCTTTTGGTAGGCACGGAAGTACATTGCAGAATCAATTGGACACAGATATGCCGAGGGTGTGATACTGGACATGGATGCCATGTGTACAGAGAATGATAAGAGAACACCTATGATCTGCTTTCTCTCTATGGGATCAGACCCTACTGAAAATATAGAGAGACTTGCTAAGACAAAGGTATTTCACCACACCGGGTAAACCAGATGAGCTTATTAAAATTTTGTTGGATAAAGTTTTGATTTGTATATCTGAAAATGCTTTCCTATTCTAGATTGATAATAAGATTTACTTTATTTATACATCAAAGTCTGTGTACTTTAAAATGTAAAAGGGATTCACTTAAGGTACTTACTGAAGATACTGTTTGACATTAATACTGTTTGGCTCTGATTAGCATTTATTTCTAGAATTGCAAAATATTGATGCAACATTGTATATAAAATCTGTTATTTGAAGAAGTGTTTCAAAGGTTATCATTCTTATCCATTACTTACCTTGATAGGATTTACTTTGATTTTTTGGCCCTTTGCACTGAGTCTGTGGCTTCTTGCAGAATGTTCCCTGTAGGCCCATTTCCATGGGACAAGGACAGGAGGTTCACGCACGGAGGCTGTTAGTCCACAGCATGTCAGATGGAGGATGGCTGCTTCTGCAGAACTGCCATCTCGGTCTGGATTTCCTGGATGAACTTCTGGAATCTGTCACTACTGCAGATAACATCCAGGAGAGCTTCAGGGTTTGGTTGACAACAGAAGTACACCCTAAATTCCCCATCACCTTTCTCCAGTCGTCAATCAAGTTTACTAATGAGTCTCCACAAGGTGCACACTTTCTCCAGTAGTAAAATACTTTTAGATTTGCTTTAATAATAGTAGTCTGATTTGCAGTTATTCTTTTAGGAAAGGCAGTTAAAGGACAATGAGTTTTCTGTTGTTATAAATCTATTGACCTGTTGAGTAAATAGTACTAATCTGAAAAAAGGATGAAAACAAAAAAAAACTTAATATGATATCAGAAAGGTGTTCTAACAGATAAGTGATATGACTCTCGGGTGTTTCACACTACACTTTCTTTATACTTCCTTTACCTGGTGCTGTGACACATGCTGTCATAGATCACCTGTTTTGCAAGGCTTCATACAGCAGTATGACTTGCACACCAAAACATTATATACATTGTATACACTATATATACAAAACATCATATAATGTGCACACAGTGAAGAAAATAAGTATTTGAACACCCTGCGACTTTGCAAGTTCTCCCACTTAGAAATCATGGATGGGTCTGAAATTTTAATTTTAGGTGCATGTGAGAGACATAATCTAAAAACAAATACCCAGAAATCACAATGTACGATTTATATGTATCACTGTATGTGAAGACTCCAGATTTTTGTATTTGAGTACTCTAAAACCAAAAGGAGGTCCATGCAAGATAATCATTATACTTAATGTCTTTGACATTCAGAGTGGTCATTAATGCCTTTTACATTCTGCAGTGGTCTTGGAAACAGGTACACAGTGTTAGTGCAAGAAGCAATACAACAGACTGACAGCTCTAAATGCCAAGAGGATTCAAATCATACCACATTAATGAAAACTAATTAAAAATAAAGGCAAAATTAAATATAAAAATAAACCTAGAACCAAATTACACAAAATTTAGGAATTCTTCTATGGAGATATATCTGTTGCAGTACTTGAGAGCATGAAGGACCTGATTTGAGAACTTGTAAAACAAAATCTCTACGTGTATATTTAATTTGAGAACTTGTAAACTATAAGTTGCACTTGTATTTTTAATTTGAGAACCTGTAAACTAAAACTTGCACTTGTAGTTTTGATGTGAGAATTTGTAAACTAAAATTTGCACTTGTATTTTTGATATGAGAACTTGTAGAATCAAAATCTGAGCGTGAATGTTAATTCACTGGCACTTCAAATCTGCCCGCCTCGACTTTTGCGACACATATCTCGGTGTACCTGTTGCAAAACAGTTTTGTGCACTTGTACAGGGAAGTTGATGTATTATTTTTCTAATAAAACAAGCATGGCAGATTGTATTACAATACTAGACAGCAATACTAGAATATGATCAATAAAGACACTTTAAAGGCACATCCATTCATCCATTTTCTTCCGCTTATCCGGGTCCGGGTCGCAGGGGCAGTAGCCTAAGCAAAGAGGCCCAGGTTTCCCTCTCCCCAGCCACCTCTTCCAGCTCTTCTGGGGGGACAACAAGATATAATCTCTCCAGCGTGTCCTGGGTCTTCCCCGGGGCCTCCACCCAGTTGAACATGCCCAGAGGGCCTCCCTAGGCAGGCGCCCAGGTGGCATCCGAACCAGATGCCCGAACCACCTCAACTGGCTCCTCTCTACGAGGAGGAGCAGCGACTCTACTCCAAGCCCCTCCCGGATGACCGTGCTACCGGGTCTCTAAGGGAGAGCCCAGACACCCTGCGGAGAAAACTCATTTCAGCCGCTTGTATTCGCGATCTCATTCTTTCGGTCACTACCCAAAGCTCGTGACCATAGGTAAGAGTCGGAACGTAGATTGACCAGTAAATTGAGAGCTTTGCCTTTTGGCTCAGCTCTCTCTTCACCACAACGGTCCGGTACAGCGACCGCAATACTGCAGCCGCAGCACCGATCCGCCTGTCAATCTCTCGTTCCATCCTTCCTTCACTCGTGAACAAGAACCCGAGATACTTAAACTCCTCCACTTGAGGCAAGGACTCACTCCCGACGCAGAGAGGGCACTCCACCCTTGTCCGACTGAGTACCATGGTCTCAGTTTTAGAGGTGCTGACTCTCATCCCAGCCGTCTCGCACTCGGCTGCAAACTGATCCAGCGAGAGCTGTAGGTCTCGGCCCGATGATGCCAACAGGACCACATCATCTGCAAAGAGAAGGCGTGGAATCCTGAGGCCACCAAACTGAACCTCCTCCGCCACTTGGCTACGCCGAGAAATTCTGTCCATAAAAGTTATGAACAGAATCGGTGACAAAGGGCAGCCTTGGCGGAGTCCAACTCCCACTGGAAACCAGTCTGACTTACTGCTGGCCATGCGAACCAAACTCCTGCTCCGTTTGTACAGGGACTGGATAGCCCGTGGCAACGGGCCCCGTACCCTATACTCCCGGAGCACCCCCCAGAGGAATCCCTGAGAGACACGGTCGAATGCCTTTTCCAAATCCACAAAGCACATGTGGACTGGTTGAGCAAACTCCCATGCACCCTCTAGGACCCTCGCAAGGGTGAAAAGTTGGTCCAGTGTTCCACGACCAGGACGGAACCCACATTGTTCCTCTTGTAACTGAGATTCGACTATCGAGGCGGACTCTCTTCTCCAGAACCCCTGCATAGACCTTACCGGGGAGGCTGAGAAGTGTGATCCCCCGATAGTTGGAGCACACTCTCCGGTCCCCTTTCTTAAAAAGGGTAACCACCACCCCGGTTTGCCAATCCAGAGGCACTGACCCCGATGTACACGCGATGTTGCAAAGACATTAAGGAGCCTTAAGGAACTCATTTACATTTACGGCATTTAGCAGACGCTCTTATCCAGAGCGACTTGCAAAAGCGACTTACAAAACTCGGGACGGATCTCATCCACCCCTGGAGCCTTGGCACCAAGGAGTTTCACCACTACCCTGGTCACCTCAGCCCTAGTGATGGGCAAACCCCTGTCCGAGTCCTCTGGTTCTGCTTCCTCTATGGAAGACGTGATGGTGGGATTATGAAGATCCTCGAAGTATTCCTTCCACCGCCTAATGACATCCCCAGTCGAGGTCAGCAGATCCCCAGCCCCACTGTATACAGTGTTGGTCGGGAACCGCTTTCCCCTCCTGAGTTGCCTGACGGTTTGCCAGAACCTTCTCGGAGCCGATCGAAAGTCACTTTCCATGGTCTCACCAAACTCTTCCCACACCCGCGTTTTTGCCTCTGCGACAGTCAAAGCCGCGATCCACTCTTTCTTCAGCATGACAGCCTCCCTTACCCAAGGTGTCCACCAACGGGATCGGGGATTGCTGCCACGACAGGCACCGACAACCTTGCGGCCACAGCTCCGATCTGCTGCATTGACAATGGAGACACAGAACCAAGCCCACTCAGAATGTTTCCGGCCTCCCTCGGGATGCGGTCAAAGCTTTGTCGGATGTGGGAGTTAAAGACCTTTCTGACAGGTTCCTCTGCCAGACGTTCCCAGCAAATCCTCACAGTACGTTTGGGTCTGCCAGGTCTGTCCGGCATCCTCGCCCGCCATCTGATCCAACTCACCACTAGGTGGTGATCGGTTGACAGCTCAGCTCCTCTCTTTACCCGAGATCGATCAAAAAATCGATCATCGAACTGCGACCTAAGGTGTCCTGGTGCCATGTGCACTTATGGACACCTCTGTGCTCAAACATGGTGTTCGTTATGGACAAGCTGTGACGAGCACAGAAGTCCAATAACAGAACACCACTCGGGTTCCGATCGGAGAGGCCGTTCCTCCCAATCACGCCCTTCCAGGTCCTACTGTCATTGCCCATGTGAGTATTGAAGTCCCCCAGCAGAACAATGGAATCCCCTGAAGGGGCACCTTCCAGTACCCCCTCCAAGGACTCCAAGAAGGCTGGGTACTCTGAACTGCCATTCGGTGCATAAGCACAAACAACAGTCAGAGCCCGTTCCCTGACCCTAAGGTGCAGGGAAGCAACCCTCTTATCTACTGGGACAAACCCCAACACACAGGCAGCGAGCCGGGGAGCTATGAGTAAGCCCACTCCAGCCCTCCGCCTTTCACCCTGGGCAACTCCAGAAAAGAATAAAGTCCAGCCTCTCTCGAGAGGATTGGTTCCAGAACCCAAACTGTGTGAAGGTGAGCCAAACTATATCTAGTTGGTATCTCTTGATGAAAATATGAATCTAATTTCATTATGATGTTTCTTAGCTAGCTTGCTAGTGACAAGTACCAAGCTGGCTAGACAACTTGAATACCGGTGTTGTGCCGAATTCCGACTCCCCGGCAGAATCCGACTCCCCTCGTTTGCACATACGTAAAGATGCTACAGATGATATTCGGGAGTATAATTTCGGCAGGCATTGTGTTGGCCTCACCAAAATTATACTCCCCTTAGTATAATAATATAATAACCCTTGAGGCAGGCAGATTTGAAGTTGTGCTGAATTCGTGTACATTTCCTGCCAGTGAATTTTTAACATTCACGCTCAGATTTTTATTCTACAAGTTCTCATATCAAAAGACAAGTGCAAATTTTAGTTTACAAGTTCTCACATCAAAACTACAATTGCAAGTTTTAGTTTACAGGTTCCCATATTAAAAATACAAGTGCAACTTTTAGTTTACAAGTTCTCAAATTAAAAATACACGTAGATATTTTGTTTTACAAGTTCTCAAATCAGGTCCTTCACGCTCTCAAGTATTGCAACAGATATATCTCCATAGAAGAATTCCTAAATTTTGTGTAATTTGGTTCTAGGTTTATTTTTATATTTAATTTTGCCTTTATTTTTAATTAGTTTTCATTAATGTGGTATGATTTGAAGCCTCTTGGCATTTAGAGCTGTCAGTCTGTTGTATTGCTCCTTGCACTAACACTGTGTACCTGTTTCCAAGACCACTGCAGAATGTAAAAGGCATTTAATGACCACTCTGAATGTCAAAGACATTAAGTATAATGATTATCTTGCACGGACCTCCTTTTGGTTTTAAAGCACTCAAATACAAAAATCTGCAGTGATACAGTGATACATATAAATCATACATTGTGATTTCCAGGTTTTTGTTTTTAGATTATGTCTCTCACATGCACCTAAAATTAAAATTTCAGACCCATCCATGATTTCTAAGTGGGAGAACTTGCAAAGTCGCAGGGTGTTCAAATAGGACAGTTGCCTTATTACTCAAAAGACAATAGAAGAAATCTTAATACAGCATCGTCGGGCTGAGACTCTACACAGTCACCATAGTTGCTATTCAGTAAAACGTATTTGTTTGTTTGGTACAGTCTGCCAGATATGGCATGGGAGTCTTTATGCATAAAATATTTTTTTTTATTAGAAAATGCATTTCTATGTTAATCTAATTTCATTTAATTACTTTCTTTGCATGTGGTGTGTGCCATGGTATAAAGGTGTGAAAGCCGGGCTGAGGAGGACCTACAACAGCATTTCTCAGGATCACTTAGAGATAACCAACATGCCACAGTGGAGACCTTTACTCTATGCTGTGGCCTTCCTCAACACCACTGTACAGGTCAAGAGCACTCCACACCAAAGTTTGGCAATGACTTTTGCCTTGTCTGAATAACCACTATATTTGTCAGGTTTGATATGTAGTCTAATGATTGTACTCATTCTAAAGTTGTCACATTTTAATCTGTTTGTTCTTTATTCCCTCTTGTTCATTCTTTTTTCTAACTTTTCTTTTTATCCTAAAAAAGGAGAGACGCAAGTTTGGCCCACTGGGTTGGAACATTCCCTATGAGTTCAATCAGGCAGATTTCACTGCCAGTGTGCAGTTTGTGCAGAACCACCTGGATGCAGTGGATGTAAAGCATGGTGTCAACTGGAGCTGTCTGCGCTACATGCTTGGAGAAGTACAGATTACTTGTACTTATTTAACTGAATGCTTAGCATTCAGTTTAGCCATTTAGGTGAATTTGTTTAGGGGAATGCATTTTTTAGTCTGTTTTAACAAATAGAGTCATAAGATTTAACCTAATTAAGGATCTTTTCTGGATATAAATGAAGGTACTTTATATACAGTGCCTTGCGAAAGTATTCGGCCCCCTTGAACTTTTCAACATTTTGCCACATTTCTGGCATCAAACAATTTTTTGTGAAGAATCAACAACAAGTGGGACACAGTTTTAAAGTGGAACGAAATTTATTGGATATTTTAAACTTTTTTAACAAATAAAAAACTGAAAAGTGGGCCGTGCAATATTATTCGGCCCCCTTGTGGTTAAAACTTTGTAGCGCCGCCTTTTGCTGCGATTACAGCTGCAAGTCGCTTGGGGTATGTCTCTATCAGTGTTGCACATTGAGAGACTGAAATACTTGCCCATTCTTCCTTGCATTCTTCCTTGCTCATTGTGAGGTTGGATAGAGAGCGTTTGTGAACAGCAGTTTTCAGCTCTTTCCACAGAATCTTGATTGGATTCAGGTGTGGACTTTGACTTGCTTACTGTAATTAACTATTCTCTGAGCCTAGGCTACATCACCAAATCACTTAAACTTGCAGTCATCAAGCCACTAATTAAAAAAACTGGTCTTAATCCCCAGGAATTGTCCAACTATAGGCCAATCTCTAATCTGTCGTTCATTTCCAAAATTCTAGAAAAAGTAGTTCTGTCTTCTCTCTTACAGACAGGACATGTCCTAGAGCTATTTCAGTCTGGATTTCGACCCCACCACAGCACTGAAACTGCGCTGACTAAAGTTGTAAATGATCTCTTAATATACTCTGATAAAAGACACATTTCTTTTCTTATACTTTTAGACCTTAGTGCTGCTTTTGACACCATTGATCACAATATTCTTCTGAGTAGCCTGGAGACACTCATTGGCGTAAGAGGTCAAGCACTCTCTTGGTTCAGATTCTACCTGACAGATCGTTACCAATTTGTACTTGTAAATAGCAAATGTTCAGAACATACAAAGGTAAAATATGGTGTCCCTCAAGGATCTGTATTGGGCTCCATATTATTCTCATTGTATTTGCTGCCGCTGGGCAAAATCATTCGTAGACATGGTATTAACTTCCATTTGTAACGGTGGGTGGACAGCAGCGAGAGGCAACGGCGCTTGGTTAATGTCTTTATTCTCCATGTTTCAAAAATGGTAACAAAAGGACTCAGGCTCGATGGCAAAACGATAACAGAAAATAAAGGTAGGTAAGAAACAACGCATAAGTGTCAAACAGGGCTGTAACGACGAAGGAACTTGGTGAGTATACTTGAAGAGACGTCGGCGCGAGGAATGTGCAGCACTGAATGACACAACCTGTGGACTTAAGAAGTGCAGGGAAAAATAAGGAACAGGTGATTAGTATGAAGGTGATTGTGATCTAGGGAGTGACGTGACTGTGAGGGGTGTGGCGGTGCGTTGTGTGTGAGCCTGCCGGGTTCTCCCTGGCTGGGCACGCGCCCTCTGGTGGACAACCGGCTCCCTCACCGTGACACCATTGCTATGCAGATAATACTCAGTTGTATATATCCTCTAATCCGGATGATGTCAATACTATTCCCAAAATTGAGAACTGCGTCCAGGACATAAAAAACTGGATGGCGCCTAATGTTCTTCTTCTAAATTCCGATAAGACTGAGGTGTTGCTTCTTGGACCAAAAGCTGCTAGAAGCAATTGGTCTGATATCCTTTTCACCCTAGATGGCTTTTCAGTTACACCTAAATCACTATTGATTCGGATCTTTCATTTGATACACATATATGCAATGTCACTGAGGCTGCCTTTTTCCATTTACGTAATATCGCCAAGCTAAGACATTTACTTTCATTAGCTGATGCAGAGAAGCTGATCCATGCTTTTGTCTCGTCAAGATTGGACTACTGTAATGGTCTTCTGATTCTAAGAATGGTCTTCTAATGGTCTTGCTCCACAATCTCTGAGTGAACCCATTGCATACTATAACCTATCTCGCCTTCTGCGCTCCCAAATTGCAGGATTTCTCTTCGTTCCAAAAATTAGTAAGACTACAGCCAGAGGCACATCTTTCTCCTTTAAAGCCCCTCAATTATGGAATAGCCTTCCAGCTCAAATCCGATTTTCTGACACAGTTCCAATCTTTAAATCTAGACTTAAGACTCACCTATTTAATCAAGCCTTCAGTTAGTATTCTACTTGTGAAGGTGTTGAGCTTGGGGGCCTCCAGTCATTGAGCTTTCTGGTAATCTGAGGCCAAGTCCACACGTAGCCGGGTATTTATAAAAACAAATCTCCCCCACATCGTTTAAAAAAAAAAATGTCATACACACATGATCGTTTTTTAAAAAGTTTTTATCCACATGAAGTCGCACAAATACGCCATTGAGTGTTGTCGTAAACACGCCAAGCGCATAGATGTCAGTATAACATAAAGCTAAAATCAGTGTCAGCCAATCAGAATCCCTCAAAACAAACACAACTTCCTGTTGTCGTTCATTTTCATCAAAACAAAAAGTCAATAACAGTCGCATGTGTGACGGCACCGTCGCATTTGTCGCAAACGGTAAAAATGCCGTTTTACAAGTACACACTCATACACTAAAACGGAGTTTTTCAAAATCTCCACTTTGCCCGGAGTTTTCATTTATAATCGTTTTTGGTGATGCAAAACTACGTTTTCATGTGGACAAAAGCCCCAAACGCATAAAAATTTATTCGTTTTACAAGATACCCGTCTACATGTGGACTAGGCCTGAGATGTTGATGCTGTCATCCAGCCATGTCATGTGATCACTCTTGTTGTGACAATGACTTGGGTGGAAAGCAATGTCTCAGTAAGCCCTCTTGACTGTGGTCACCCCCAGGCCGCTCCCTTTATTTATGCTGCTATAGATAAGCCTGCCGGAGCCACATGCTAATCACTGGCACGTGAGCTATGTATATCTGTTAAATCGATGGTTGTCTAAATTGATGTTCACATACTCAACCTATATTTTATATCTTGGTTGCATGTTTCTACAAAAAGACAATGCCATACAAGCACCTAGGAGGTGGTCTGGCTTGCCAGTGGATGTGCCGTTGCTGTGGTTGGATGTGCCATTGCCGCAAGAGGACGCGCTAACGCCAACTCCTACCTGAGGCTCACCATCTGCATTGAAGGGACTGTGACTACTCGACCTGGAATTAGAACTATAACTACAGAACTATATTTGAACCATAAATGCGTTCTGCTAGCGGGCCGCCCAATGGAGGATGGGTTCCCTGTTGAGTCTTGGTCCTCCCAAGGTTTCTTCCTAAATTCCTGCCATCTTAGGGAGTTTTTCCTTGCCACTGTCGCCTCTGGCTTGCTCATTAGGGATCTGGACCCATACGATTGTAAAGCTGCTTTGTGACCTGCTGACGCTGCTACCTGCTGACGCTGCTACCTGCTGACTCTGCTGTGGAGTGTTTTTTGCTATCTGTTTAATTACATCTGATACATCTACAAATATTTTGTGGACTTTGTGGACATATTTACGCATAACTCCGGCTACAACAACCTCCACAAGCCATCGAAAAACATTCAAAGTTCATCTCAACCGAAGCTAAGTATCTTTAGTATTTCACCATGTCTGAGTCGCCTGTTGTTTGTGTGGAGTGTGGCATGTTTAGCTACTCTTCTTCCGTCAGTGGGGATAATTTTGTTTGTAACAAGTGTAGATTAATTATTAGCATGACGGAGAAGATTTCGCTTTTAGAGGAGCGCATCCGGGCTTTAGAGAGTCCTAAAGAGTCGGTAGCACCTAGCGTAGCACCTAGCGTAGCAAGCCCGGTTGTCACCACCGTAGCTATCGTAGCTAGCGAGTCCCCAGCTCCGGCATTAGAGCCCTCGCAGCGGGGCGAATGGGTGACGTCTCGGCGGCATAGCCGTAAGGCTGAGCACCGTTCTACTCAGATTCCCATGTCAAACAGGTTTGCCCCACTCAGTAATACACCGACTGAGCGACCTGTTAAAAGAGCTCTGGTAATAGGAGATTCCCAGCTCCGACACGTGAATATAGCGACCCCCTTAGAGACACCAGCGGCCATAGTTAAGTGTATCCCGGGGCTAGAGCGCCTGACATCAGGGCTAATCTTAAGGTGCTGGCTAATCGTAAATATTCAAAGATAGTGGTACACGTCGGCACCAATGATGTGGGTTTGAGACAGTCCGAGATCACTAAGGGTAATGTTAAAGAGGTGTGTGAGTTAGCGGGGACTATGTCAGATGCCGTAATATGCTCTGGTCCCATTCCAATTGGGCGTGGCGCCGAAACCTACAGCAGGTTATTGGCGCTACACCGCTGGATGTCTAAATGGTGCTCAGAAAACAACGTGGGTTATATAGATAATTGGACGCTGCTTTTGAGGGCAGGCCTGGCCTTTTGAAGCGAGACGGCATTCACCCTTCTTGGAAGGGTGCTGCTCTCATTTCCCGTAGCATATCTGCTAGGCTTACTAGTGGTAGTGTAGGACTTGTAAGTGGGGATTGACAAACCAGAGCCGAGGCCAGGCAGCAGACACAAAGGCTAAACCGACTGTCTGCTAGCTGCAAAGAGACGTCACCTAGGTCACACTGGATTGAGACTGTGTCAGTTCCTCGAGTACCAAAAAATAACTCTCGCAAAGTTAGTAGACAAAATTTAATCAATGTTAAATTGGATTATGCTCCCTTGGAGAGTAGTTTAAATCTGAAACTAGGACTGCTAAATATTAGATCCCTGTCATCTAAAGCATTGCTGGTTAATGAAATGATTACCGATCATAATCTATGCATGCTCTGCTTGACGGAAACCTGGACCCGGCCAGATGATTATATGGCCCTAAATGAAGCCTCTCCCTCTGGCTATAGATATGTTCATAACCCCCGTCCAAATGGTCGAGGAGGTGGTGTCGCCACAATATATGACTCTGATATAGACATTTCTCAAAAATTCGGCTTTAAATTTAATTTTGAACATCTCATCCTCACTGTTTCAAATGTATCAAATCTGACAACCAACAAGGCGTCACAGTCGTTTATGGTAATTACTATTTACCGCCCCCCTGGTTCTTACTCTGAGTTCTTGCAGGAGTTTTCAGACTTCCTGTCTCATGTAGTGCTATCAGCCGATAAGGTGATTATAGTTGGTGATTTTAACATCCATTTTGAGAATTTTTGTGACGCTTTTAAGCAAAAATTTTCAAGAAATTCTTGATTCAATGGGTATCACTCAGAATGTGGTGGGTCCTACGCATAATTGTAGTCATACTTTAGACCTGGTTTTATCATTTGGTATTAACATATCCAGCTTAGCAATTTTACCTCAGAGCGAGGCCGTTTCAGACCACAGCCTCATAACGCACAAGTTATGCTTGACTGACGTTATTCGTCAGCCGCCCCGCTACCGAATGAAAAGAACTATAGCACCTAGTACCATAGCCGCACTCACTGACATTTTACCTGGTTTGACAGAAATTGATACACCTGTAGCTCCGGAAGGACTAGAGCATTTTACCGAGCACGTTGAGACTTCTCTTCGTACAGCATTAGACAAGGTTGCACCATTACACTATAAGAGAGCCTCTGAGAGAAGAATAGCGCCATGGTATAACGAGCACACGCGTAGTCTCAAACGAGCCACGAGGATCCTGGAGCGTAAATGGCGAAATTCAAAGTTAGAAGTGTTTAGACTATCATGGAAAAGCAGCCTTAGTGAATATAAGCATGCCCTCCATACGGCAAAAATCCTCATACTTATCAGCTTTAATAGAAAAACATAAAAACAATTCTGCACTCCTATTTAAAACTGTTTCCAGCCTAACAAGGAGCCATGATCAAATCAATCCACTAATCCCACTAGAGTGTAGCAGTAATACTTTTATGAAATTCTTTAATGATAAGATTGATAAAATTAGGGAAAAAATTGGTTGTGCTATCTCAGAGCCTGTCAACATGCCTATGCACCTTGACAGCTGTCTGGTCAGCTCTGATGCCCTGTTAGAGTCCTTCTCCCCAATTGGTCGTGAGGAGCTTATTTCATTGGTGGAATCTGCCAAGCCCTCCACATGCATACTAGATGCAGTACCAACCCATTTACTTAAAGAATTACTGCATAGCAATATAGAACCTTTGCTCACTATAATAAACTGCTCTCTGAGCCTGGGCTATATTCCCAGTTCATTTAAACTTGCAGTTATCAAGCCGCTAATTAAAAAACCTGGTCTTAACCCCCAGGAAATGTCCAACTATAGGCCTATCTCTAATTTGTCATTCATATCCAAAATTCTAGAGAAAGTAGTTTCTTCACAACTCTCCTCCTTCCTACAGACAGAACATGTCTTAGAATTATTTCAGTCTGGATTTAGACCCCACCACAGCACTGAAACTGCGCTGACTAAAGTAGTAAATGATCTCTTGATATCCTCTGATAAAGGATACATTTCTTTTCTCATACTGCTAGACCTCAGTGCGGCTTTTGACACCATTGATCATAATATTCTACTTAATAGGCTGGAGACACTCGTTGGTATAAGAGGTCAAGCACTCTCCTGGTTCAGGTCCTACATGACAGATCGTTACCAATTTGTACTAGTAAACAACGAATGCTCAGAGCGTTCTAAGGTAAAATATGGTGTCCCACAAGGATCTGTACTGGGCCCCATATTATTTACATTATATATGCTTCCACTGGGCACTATCATCCGTAGGCATGGTATTAGTTTCCATTGCTACGCAGATGATACTCAGTTGTATATATCTTCCAATCCGGATGATATCACCACTACTCTCAAGATTGAGAGCTGCGTCCAGGACATTAAAAACTGGATGGCGTCTAATTTTCTTCAACTAAATTCTGATAAGACTGAGGTGCTGATTCTTGGGCCTAAAGCTGCTAGAAGCAGCTGGGCTGATATTCCCCTTACCCTAGAAGGGTTTTCAGTAACACCCAAGTCTACCGCAAAAAGCTTAGGTGTCACTATTGATTCGGATCTTTCATTTGACACACATATATGCAATGTCACTAAGGCTGCCTTTTTCCATTTACGTAATATCGCCAAGCTGAGACACTTACTTTCATTAGCTGATGCAGAGAAGCTGGTCCATGCTTTTGTCTCGTCAAGATTGGACTACTGTAATGGTCTTCTAATTGGATGCTCTAAACAGTCCATAAAGAAGCTACAACTTGTACAAAATGCTGCAGCTAGAGTCCTAACTAAGGCTAGAAAAATTCGATCATATTAGTCCCACTCTCGCGGCATTACATTGGCTTCCGATTAAACATCGAATTGAATTTAAAATTCTTCTCTTAACCTATAAGGCGTTAAATGGTCTTGCCCCACAATATCTGAGTGAACTCATTGCTTACTACAACCCATCTCGCCCTTTACGCTCCCAAAATGCTGGATTTCTCTTAGTTCCAAAATTTGTAAGACTACAGCCGGAGGCAGAGCTTTCTCCTTTAAAGCCCCTCAATTATGGAATAGCCTTCCAGCTCCAATCCGAGATTCTGACACAGTTCCAATCTTTAAATCTAGACTTAAGACTCACCTATATAATCAAGCCTTCAGTTAAATATTCCCCTAGTAAGGTGCGGGGCTCAGGGGCCCCCCAGACGTTGAGATTTCTGGTAATCTGAGATGTTGATGCTGTCATCCAGCTGTGTCATGGCATCACTCTAGTTGTGACTGACTTGACTGGAAAGCAATGTCTCAGTGAGCCCTCATGACTGTGGTCACCTCTGGACCCCTCCCTTTAATTAAGCTGCTATAGATTAGCCTGCCGGAGCTACATGCTAATCACTGGCACATGAGCTATGTACATTTAAATCAATGGTGGTTAAACTGACATCCTCACACTCAGTCTGTATTGTCCATCTTTTTGCATGCTTCTACCCAAGACGACTGCATGCAAGCACCTACAAGCACCTGGGAGATGGTCTGGCTCGCCGGTGGATGTGCTGATGCCGGGGTTGGATGTGCCATTGTCGTAAGGGGACGTGCTGATGCTGGCTCCTGCCTGGGGGTGCACCATCTGCACCGAAGGGACTGTGACTACTTGGCCGGGGAACAAGAACTTTAAGCTATAACTGTAGAACCACCTCTTGTTCACAAATACGGACTGGTGCTAGCGGGCCGCCCAATGGAGGATGGGTTCCCTTTTTGAGTCTTGGTCCTCCC